>JAKUDI010001167.1:0-11863 GCA_022702515.1 Ilyophis sp. 1 JC-2022 | reverse complement strand
AGGATGAAATATTTTTATGTAAAAACATTAGCCAGCCTAGCCATAAATCGGGATGGGCGTGAGTACTCGAGTACTCGTTCAGAACCTTAGTATTCGAAAATAGTCTAATTAGCATTTTTTAAAATATATATATCAGAGGGGTTAAATTATTAAAATATTAAGAATTAATTACTAATAAATACATGTTTATAATACTAATAAAAAGGTATTCCTACGTACAATTGTTAAATAAATATATATGAAATACATTTTAATAGGGCTAAGCACAGGGAAAAACTCAGCCGGGGAGTACATTTAATGTGACACAGAAACAGGCATGACAGACAAAAACAGACATGGGTGAGGAACTGAACGGGTCAAGAACTTGGAGGGTAGCTGGCTCTGCAGCTCAGGACAGACGGGTAGCTGGCTCTGCAACTCATGACAAGCGGGTAGCTGGCTCCGCAACTCATGACAAGCGGGTAGCTGGCTCCGCAACTCATGACAGGCGCGTAGCTGGCTCTGCAACTCTGGACAGACGGGTAGCTGGCTCTGCAACTCATGACAAGCGGGTAGCTGGATCTGCAGCTCAGGACTGGCAGGTAGCTGGCTCTGCAGCTCATGACAGGCGGGTAGCTGGCTCTGCAGCTCAGGACAGACGGGTAGCTGGCTCTGCAGCTCAGGACAGGCAGGTAGCTGGCTCTGCAGCTTAGGACAGGGGCGGGCGACCAGGATCAGGAACGGACGGGAACAGGCAGGTGCCATCGCGGAGGCCGCAGGAGAGTCATGGACAGTGAGGGGTGCCGCGGACAGGAACAGGTGGGAACAGACACTAGGGACCGAGGTCAGGGTCAGGCAACAGGTGGGGGATGTCTAACAAGGACATGAGAGGAAAACACAATGTAGGTGTGGGAGTGAGAAACACAAGAGGAAGGAGAGAGGGAAAACATGGGGTGGACTGTGAGACGAGGGGAAAACCAAAGACGGAACACAGGGACCTCACACTGGTATGTCTGTTATAGGACAGAGTTTGATATCAAGACTGATCCAGGACTGCAGGCTATCCTCAAAAGGCCACCAGGGAAAAGAAGGAAAAGAGGATGCAGGAGAGGAGTGAGGCAATGACTGAAGAGGCTTAGTGGTAAAAAGGCATGCCCACCGCTTCCCTCAATAGTTCTAGCCAATGTCAGATCCCTTAGAAATAAATTAGAGGCTGCGGTGGTGTAGCGGTAAAAGCGCAGACTTTCAGTTTGTGCAGTTGCTCCCCGAGCATTGGGGGTTAGATCCCTGGTCCTACCAGATCCAAGTATAGCTGGTGCCTTGAGGGAGTGGCAATTGGCAGCAGCTCCCGGGGTGGGGGGAGAGACTCTGTGAGAATCATCGCGCATAAGACGGCCCTGGGCGAGTTGGAATCATGCCTGAGGAGACGTGCCCTGAAGAGGACGTGGCGCCCTCTTTCCTACTACTAGTTGACAGGGTTGTAGCGGCTATTCTCTAGTGCAGGGGTCTTCAACCTTTTTCAGCCTAAGGACCCCCTTGGCCGATAGAAACAGAGCGGGGACCCCCAGATATTTTTTTTAAATAAATGCGTGTTTCAAAAAAACAAGTGGTTGCATCATGGGAATCATTCTTTTTTTATATAGTTTTTGTCAACAAAAGTAGCTTATTATTGCCTATTAATGCTTTGAATTTACTCAATATTATATATTTTTTGTCGAAAATACATTTAAAAATTGTTAGATTAATTTTTTTTTAAATCCCACAAAAATTGGGGGACCCCCTGTTGAAGATCCCTGCTCTAGTGGTTGCTACACGGGGTATGCATTGGGTCCAATTGGCTACCAAATTAGAAGAAAAGGGAAAAAATATGAAAATAGAAATAAAATGGATGAAATTCATGCCAATGTTAAAGTACAATGGGCATACAGAAATGCCAACACCATCTGCCTAATGGAGACGTGGTTGGATGATAAGATTGCTGACTCTGAGCTTTCTTTGGAAGGGTTCGGTGCTCCATTCCGACTAGACAGAGACTACGTGTATGGAAAAAAGTCACAAAGGCGGAGTTTCTGCATATGTCAATAAAGCTAGGAGTAAAATAGCTCTGAGAGTTGCATTGTTCTGCAGATGTGGAGTTGCTCGCCCTGTCTTTTAGACCCAAATATCTACGACAAGCTTCAATCTGCCATCAGCCAGTTCCAACAGTAGTATGAAGTAGGCGGCAGTGTAGTATAATGGTTAAGGAACTGGACTTCCAGGTTCGATTCCCAGGTAGGACACTGCCGTTGTACCCTTGAGCAAGGTACTTAACCTGCATTGCTTCAGTATATATCCAGCTGTATGAATGGATAAATGTAATAAGAAGTATGTAAGTCGCTCTGGATAAGAGCGTCTGCTAAATGCCTATAATGTATAATGAAGTCACTTTCTTGGACTTGAATGTGGAGAAGACTAAAGAAATCGCCGTCAACATGAGCCATCCCTGCTGAGGCCCCTTACCATCGGAGCCAAAACAGTTGAAAGAGTGGAGGAATACAGATATCTGTGTACCATCATAGATAATAAACTGACCTTTGAGGCAAATTGTTATCAAGTGCATGTAAATTGTAAATTTGGACGTGAGCCAGTCAGTACTGCATGCATTTTACACCTGCTTCCTTGAGTCAGTGCTGACTTTTAGCCTAAAAGCTTGGTTTGGCTCATTAAGTGAAATCAGGCAACTGAAGCTGGAGAGGGTGAACACCCCTGAAACACCTCTATGAGGAGCGTACAATTAAAATCCATCACATCCCCTGAACTCTCTCTTTGAGACTTTTCCATCAGGTTGATGATTAAGGTCCATGCCCCTTAAAGCCAAAGGAGCCAGAAACAGCTTTGTCCCTACATCTGTTAGAATGCTTAATGACACTGGACATCTCAAGAGAGTAAAGTCAGATGAGGAATTGTTATTGCTTTTGATGCTAGAATAATATTCTATTGAATTATGCCTCTGTCATTAGTCGACCTGTGAATATATTATATATTATATTGAATGTCTTTATTTAACATGTTTGTGTTTTGTGGGTCTGCCCCACTGTCTGTATTATTGTCTGTTAATATTGCTGGCAACTACAAAGGCAAGATGGTGATTTAAAGATCCCAGTTACATAAAAAGAAGTACTTTTTATGTAACTTGGATCTTTAAATCACCATATATTTGACTTTCCTTATAGTATCAATGTTTATTTCTTAATTATTGTATGTGATTAACTGTGATTGACTAATTTAAATCATTTTGTCACATGCCACAAATCTAATTGAATCATCTGGGCGGAACCAGAACACCTGCAATCAATCTTGCCTCTGTCAAAATTTTTTGAGTGGTAGTTTTTGGCAGTTGACCATTTTTGCATTTTCATAGTAATATAATAGTATGAATAGTAATGTACAAACCACAATTCCAGAAAAGTTTGTAAAATGCACATAAAAGTATAAAGCAGTGATTTGTAAATTCTCTTTTGCATATAATCAATTGAAAACAGTACAAACTTTATTGATTTTTGTAAATATACGCTAATTCTGAATTTGATGCCTGCAAGACATTCCAAAAAAGTTGGGACAGGGGCAAATAAAAAACTGGGGAGTTCAAAAACACATGTTTGGAACATTCCACAGGTAAAGAGGTGATGCTATCATGACTGGGTATAAAAGGATATCAAAAGACTATTGATATATTATTTTCAGGTACTCCTACAAACGATACTATAACCTCTCTGCATTTGAATGGATCTCTATGGGAATTGGGGGGTGAGACTAGATTAAGCTGTAAATTACATGGGAATAGTATGGAACCCATGGTTGGCTAAATGGCGGCAAGTCATCAAGGGTCTTCGGTATCAAATGAGCATCAAACCATCACTCTGCTGCCAGATATGCAGTAGATGTGGATGGATCACTTGAAGGGTTATTTTTCCATAGAGTTCAATAGGAAAATGAATCAGGAGAAACGACCCTTAAAGTGATCCATCCATATCTACTGCATATCTGGCAGCAGAGTGATGTGCAATTGTCAGTAGACCCTTCTCGCGATAGCAGAACAAACAGTTACGGGAGGGATAGAGCGAGGGGAGATTGTCCACTAGTTAATCGATCGCAGATGGCGTTCTCTCGGACAGATACATTTTTTAAATAAAAAATGCTAAAATGGATCGCCAAATATACTTTGGTGGTTGTTAATATACCTGGGCGGCCCAAGTAAAGTCTGTGTGGGAAACACTGCTGTGTATCGCTGTGTTTGGCATTGCTAACGTTAACTTTGCTATTGTTTTCGTGTAGCATATAATGCAGTTCGGCACTCGGTGCTGCCGCGTTTATATTCTACCATGGGGGTGTTTTCATTCCTTTTTGGCTCATATTGCATTTGCTAATTATTGCTTAAACAAGAGAGTTTGCTAAATTCTTTGTTTAAAGCTACCCCGGTGACAATTTTCCCAATCGGTGAGTGTGTGCACTCTGTTGATTGGTTGAAGTGCTGTGAGAGCTTTTGCTAATTCTGTCTCTGAAACCCTGGGTGTGGTCCTTTCCCCAGTGAAACGTTTCTCCAAAACTGTGAGTGTGTGCGCCCCGTTGATTAGTTGAATTGCTGTGGGAGTGTCTGCTGATTCTGTCTCTGAAACCCTGGGTATGGTCTTTCCCCCAGTGAGACGTTTTTCTCAGTTCATCCGTCCATATTTGCGTCCTTGGGTGTTCTTCATTCTGCTCCAGGCAAGAGCGCCTTGTGCACTGAATGTGGGGGAGCCATGGACCTGTCTGATGCTCACAACAGGTGCTGCTTGTGCCTTAGTCTAGGGCACCAGCAGGAGGCGTTCTCTGACCCCTGCCCATGTTGCGTGGGCATGTCTTTGGAGACTAAGCAGGCCAGGTTGGATGCATTTATATGCCATATGCCCTCCTCTGGTAGGGCGCCACGCCCTGTAGCAGATTCCTTTAAACACAGGGGTGACACCGCCACTGATGGCCCACCATGTAAAAAAGGCAAGTCTGGCTGGGACACTCGCCTCTCCGCGGAAGTCACGCAGTTCAGCAGCTGACGGCTATGTTGGAAACCCGCACTGAAACTGAAACGGCTCCCCAGCATGGTCTTCCTGATGGGCTTACAGCGGAGGAGGATCCGCGCATGGGTCCGGACTTTGAGGTGGTTGACACGCTCTCCACAGCGCCTTCCAACACCATGTTTTCTCAGAATCGGGCCTACGCGGTTAACTAATCAGAGAGGGAGTCGGTGGAAGGTTTGGAGGGTTCAGCGGACTACTCGGCCTCTCTGAAAACTGTTCTCCGTTCGGCCTTGGCACATATGAGTTGTGATGTGCCCCAGGCTGTCCCCAAGGAGACAACTAAGTTTCACCGTCATGCTCCCCAGTGGGCTCAGTTTACCATGTCTACCAATTTTTTGGCAAAACTAACCAATTATTAGGCACAGCCTGGCTCGTAGCGGGTGCCCGCAGACTGTAGGATGTTCGCATCTATGTCAGATGCTGAGGTCATAGGCTTGACCGTATGCCCTCTGTTGAGCCTGCCATCATGGCATCTCCAGAGTAGGCAGTTCGGGCATATGCCTAATGCCCTAAGCCACGGTGCAGAGTGACTGATGATCTGCTCTGTTGGTCATATAATGCTGCGGCCAGCATGGCGCGTATTGGGAACTTGCTTTCTTAGCTGATGTTTTCACAGTCACAAATGCTGCTTGATTCATGGGTGGATGCCCAGATCAGCAACGCATTTCTTCAGGCCTTTGCATTCATGTCACGTGAGCTTAGCTGTGTGATGTCTCTTTTCACGGTGGCCCGGCGTCAGGTGTGGTTGGCTCAGTCCCTTCTCCCTGACGCTGACCGTTTGGGACCTGCCGGTTATCTCTGGCCAGATCTTCACAGAGGCAGCCAAGCAGGCTCTTCAGCGCTCTGTCGAGGCGTCAAAGTACAGGGAGCAGCAGATCCCCCCCCCCCCTTCACCACCCTCCTGCTCGTTAGCCCCAGCCTGTGGCTCATGGCCGCATGCAGCTCTTGTATGGGAACCGGGAAGCCCCTCGCCGTCCGGCCGCCTGTGCAACGGCGTCTGGGTTGCGTCATAACCTCATGAGTCCCCCTGCCCATCCAGATTGGCAGCAGTCCAGCCATCACCCCCCCAGAACCCCCAAACATACCGCTAAACAGGCGACCCTGAGATCAGCAGTGGTCCATTCCACCCTTACCAAAATAACTTTCTCAAACTGCAATAAATCAGAAATTCTCATCATTGGGCCAAAATTTATCACCTGCTCCACCCAGTAAGCTACACAATCATGGGGAAGACTGCTGACTTGACAGATGTCCAGACGACAGTCATTGACACCCTCCACAAGGAGGGTAAGCCACAAAAGGTCATTGCTAAAGAAGCTGGTTGTTCACAGAGTGCTGTATCCAAGCATATTCATAGAAAGTTGAGTGGAAGAAAAAAGTGTGGTAGGAAAAGGTGCACAAGCAACAGGAATAACTGCAGCCTTGAGAGGATTGTCAAGCAAAATCCATTCAAGAATTTGGGGGAGCTTCACAAGGAGTGGACTGAGGCTGGAGTCAGTGCATCAAGAGCCACCACGCACAGACGAATCCAGGTCACGGGCTACAAATGTCGCATTCCTCGTGTCAAGCCACTCCTGAACCAGAGACAACATCAGAAGCGTCTTACCTGGGCTAAGGAGAAAAAGAACTGGACTGTTGCTCAGTGGTCCAAAGTCCTCTTTTCAGATGAAAGTAAATTTAGCATTTCATTTGTAAATCAAGGTCCCAGAGTCTGGAGGAAGAGTGGAGAGGCACAGAATCCACGTTGCTTGTAGTCCAGTGTGAAGTTTCCACAGTCAGTGATGATTTGGGGTGCCATGTCATCTGCTGGTGTTGGTCCACTGTGTTTTCTGAATTCCACAGTCAACGCAGCCATCTACCAGGAAATTTTAGAGCACTTCATGCTTCCTTCTGCTGACAAGCTTTATGGAGATGCTGATTTCATTTTCCAGCAGGACTTGGCACCTGCCCACACTGCCAAAAGTACCAAAAGCTTGTTCAATGACCATGGTATTACTGTGCTTGATTGGCTAGCAAACTCGCCTGACCTGAACCCCATAGGGTTCTAATTTTTTGAGCTGCACCTGTATTTTTTCAACATATAACTTTTTTTGTTTTGTGACTCACAATCTGTTAATTTTATACACATTGCTGCATGCTGCATACTGCATGAGATCAGACTCAGACTTTTCTTTCTGAAAAAAAAAGGTAATTACCTATTACGTTTGTGCTTTTAATTAAAAAAATAAAGAATCTACTTGCTGTAGTTCACTACATGGCTATACCCCATGACGTGTCGTGCCAATACTGCAACATGAGCCACATCTGGACTTAGGTAGCTATTTGACGAAGTGGAATAAGGAAATTCCGCATAAAAACATGTAGGCTAGCCTACTTTAATCCATATCAAGAGCTGATGTAATGGCCTTCACCAGTAAATTTTCTCCTCTCTCTGAAATTACTGTTTTTGTACATGATCCCTGACAAAAATAAGCATAATAAACAAAAACTTAACTAAAGTTAAATTAATATTTAGAACACTATTTTGCCTTGCCCTATGTGTGTACAATCTGAGCCAATTCATAGTTGTCATGGCAACTCTGTGCAGCGGACGGGTCTGCTTCAGAGCTTTTGTTTGTTTGTGCCTGAACACAACGAGAAGACAAGGTGGGCAGTAGGCGACTTTGGAGCTGTAGGCTGCCCACCCAATCAAAAGTTAGAAACGGTACTGGTATTTTCTGTGCTATTTTTCCATTGGCTGAACAAAAAAAATGTTTTTCTTAACTTTTGATTAGGTCGGAAAGACGCACACTTATTCCCCCCCTGCCCAAAGCTACCGCCGGCCTTGGATCTCTCTCTGGTTTGACGAGCGCTTATGGGGCAACCCTCCGAGCCTCTTGATATAACCAGTCTTAAGTGGCTTTCTTTTAAAACCGCATTTATACTGCCAATGGCATCAGCAAGGTGTGTTGGTGAGCTGTGCGCTCTATCCATCACCGCAGAGAGTATGAGGTGGCGGTCAGATGATTCTGCTGTCACTTTGCGGCCCAACCCATCTTTTCTACCCAAAATAGTTTTGGCGTTTCATATTAACCAGCGGATTGAGCTTGCAGCTACTGCTTCCATTAGGTGCACAGGGCAGCTCTTTGTCTGCTACGGTACATCCAAGGGCAAGGCGCTCTTAGCTCAGAGTCTTTCCCGCTGGGTAGTGAAGGCGATAGCTGCGGCCTACATGAGGCTCGTGCTAGGCTTTTACCTACGTCTGTCCAGTGTAGGTCAACCAGGAGTGTGGCTTCATCACTACATCATTCTACTCCTTCTTTCTGATATCTGTGTGGCGGCGACTTAGGCGTCCGCTTGCATGTTTTCAAGGTTTTATCACGTCAAAATGGCTCCTGTATCAACGGTCGACTTGGCTATCCTGTCAGCGGCCTTGGCATCCACTTAACGGTATGTCTGCCCCTCGTGACTCAGTTCGTAATAGTCATCCGTAATGTTGACAAACCTAATGGTCGAAAGAACAAAATAAAATGAAGGTTACGACTGTAACCACGGTTTTATGAGTTATGTCTTGTCGACTCCGGAGCCGACGCTAACTTTATCGATTCAAGCTTAATCATCCGGTCTGGAATCTCCACAGAACCACTTATGGATCCACTCAACACCTTCGCCTTGGACAGCAATATCCTGGCCCGAGTCACGCACTCCACCATTCTTCTAAAACTCGTCTTGTTTAGAAATCACCGGGATACCATTCAGTTCTACATAATCCACTCCACCCAGTCTCCATTAGTCCTCGGCCAGCCCTGGCTTCGCCTGCACAACCCACACCTCAACTCGGAGACAGCTCAGATTCAAAGTTTTCAGATTCAAAGCCCCCGATGCCACTCTGTCTGCTTTCGTTCCACCCTGCCTCCATCTGGAGGTGCCAGGGCACCCTCTAGTGCCCCCAAGCCTGATCTGTCCTCTGTCCCACGGCAATATCATGACCTGTCCCAAGTGTTCAATAAATCTCTTGCTATGTCCTTGCCTCCTCACATTCCCTATGATTGCCGACGTAAAAACATTGGTTCCGCGCTGCATTTCTGCATTTCCCCCTGCGCCCCACCTGTAATACCACTGCGCCCCACAGTTTGAGAAACACTGGTCTACAGACACAGAGGCTACCTCCGGCTTGTCCCTTTTTTATGGAGGTAGATTTCTATCAAAAGTAAACAAACATTAAAGTATAATCCACAATTATATTTACCATCCAAACACACACACACCTCAATTTGGATGGATGTTTGATGTACTGTTGACATATTGTATATTGTCAGGCCAGCTACAGCAGTCATGTGAGGTTACAGACCCAGATGTTTTTTTCTGAATACATTTTAAGTAAATGTATAAGTGATATTTAAATAGTCTCTGGCTCCAAAGAATAAATATTCAAATAATTCCACCATAATTCCCAGAGCTTTGTGAGAAACAGTGGCGGACTTAGTCATTTTGGGGCCCAAGGCAAACACAGGCATGGGGCCCTCACACATCCCTTGCTCTCCCCCCTTTTCAATCCTTATTTATCTAAGAAAGATCAGTTGTGATGCATGTATCATCATCATCATCAACATTGCTGCTGGAGCAATCTAGGTTGGCACTACCAGCAGCAGCAATGGGTAACGTTTAGGGATGTTCCTAACGACTAATTTCCCTGACGATTAAACGGAAGTTTAAACTTAGACTAGTTGACTAGTCTAAAAGTAAGAAAACACTCAGAAAACAGTCAAAATTGAGCACAATTTAATCGATAAGGTTAAACATTGTGCGAAAAAATATTGCGTATATTATAAGAGCCATTTGAAACCGTTAATCACATTCTTCAATAACCAAATCGTATTTTAAATGCCGCTGAAATGTGTGGCACTTTGCGCCTTGCATTATGAACATTGCACATTATCCTACAACACATGACAACTCACTAAATAAAAGTTAACAAATAAAATGTATTGAAAACAATATTCAACGTAACAAAACATTTTTAGGAAACGTGCCTGATTATTACAACGGCATTTTCATTGGGTGAACACGATCGCATAGCAAATACAGTAAAAAATAATAATCGGTCATCAGAAAAGCTACCAATAATAGGAACACAAAAAAATAACAATTAGGCCGACTGATCGACGTGACATTAGATTCGCTTTATTGGGCTATTCAACAACGCGATAGGCCTACTTACTCTTTCCACCTCGCTGGTTTAACTTGCAGGGCGAACAGGCTAATGCGTTTTGTTTTCCTTCGTTTTTTTAAATGATTTTTTTAATCCGGCGTTGTTAACATTAGTAACGGATTCTCGTTTTTTTATAAAGCAACATTTGACCAGGAAAACATGAAATTTCAGTGCAAATTATGTCAATATGTCATTTCAATGTGTACATGAATAAAATAGTAAGTTTAACCGACTAGTATTTCTGGTGCCGACTAGCGAGGGTAGCAACGTTTAATCGGCTAGTCGACTAAACGCGCACATCCCTAGTAACGTTAGCTCCTCTTCGCTAGCATTAGCAATGCTAACAACACTAGTGCTAGTGCTAGCAGTCTCAGACTGACTCTGCTCTTCATTAGTGGCATCTGTACTACTACTAGCCGCCGTGAAAAATGTAGTTAGGTTTGGTAGTTTTGCCACGAACTTTTTACTTTCCTCCTGCTTCCTCCTTTTCTCAGCACCGCTTGGGTAGCTTCGCTTCATTTTCACTTTTTAATAATCGCGCCGAGCTGAAACACGAATTGGCTACTGAATAATTTCGTGGAATAGTCCAATGTAGTGGGAACTGGGGGGGGGGGGGTGACTAAGACACTCATGAATTAGGCATTCTGATGCCATTTAGCGCAGGAATTTTTAGAAAGACATAATTCATTACTGGGGGGGGGGGGAACGTTTATGAGGCATTTAACGGGGCCCTTTGTAGTATGGGGTCAGCTTGGGGCCCCAGGCAATTGCCGACCTTTGCCTAATGGGTAAGACCGCCTCTGGTGAGAAACACCTCTTTCTGTTTAAATAATAACTCACTGCTGAGCTCTGCAATATAATAATAATAATAATAATAACAAACATGTACTAAGTGCTCCTTTTTTGTTCCTTGATAATCATGTGAATACTGATCCATGATCATGGTTGAAAAACACATATCATCGCTTGTTCATTCTTACTAATACTGATTGTGATAATAATATATATTTAATAATAATATTTATAATAGTATTAATTATTTAGATAATATGGAACATGTTCATGTTTGATTATGTTTAAAATAAATAAAAGCTTTTGTGTTTATTATGTCAACTGATGCTGTCTGTCTCTTGTTTCAGAAGTTAAATTCAAAAGGTTTTATTATATTATTCCTAAATTGTTTATTGTGATTTTTGCTCATCAAATCTTTTCATTTTGTTAATTTTCAGGTTCCACCTGTATCCACAGGAATCAAACATTTCAACAGATCAGTGCAAGACACTCTGCAAAGGTACTACATTTAGGGGAGGGGAGCATACATGTATCAACATTATTTAAACATTGTAAAAGCAATAAATCTTTAGAAAATTAGGACTAACAAAAATATAAACAAATACATGGTGTCATTTTATGATAGTCATTGGAAGTTGGTAACCTCATTTTAGGGTCATATAAATGAACCCATTATTTAAACATTGTATGTTACGTTTCTGTCATGTTTATGCCATGTTTCATGTTTAGTGTTTGTCACAGTTTATTTTCTGTTTATGTTACGATGCAGTTCATTTTCTGTTTATGTTACGATGCAGTTCATTGTTTG
>JAKUDI010001164.1:0-10023 GCA_022702515.1 Ilyophis sp. 1 JC-2022 | reverse complement strand
GTGACACATTTTATGTTGTTTTGGCTCTGTAACGTTACTCCAAAATCCTTTCGCCAAACAGCTATGACCCAGGTTCTTCTTCTGTCTGGGTCCTAGGGAGACCTGGCTGTGACAAAAACAAGTCCATCTCAAAAATACTATATCATAATAGTTACTAATTAGTTACTAATAGTTACTAACCTGGCATGTAGCTGAATCATAGACTACAGTGCATAGTCGACAAGTAGCCTAAATACGGCCCAGCCTAACGCTTTAAGCGAGATTTAGGCTAATTGTCACAAGCAGTGTCGCGGACGCCATGTAGGCTATAATCTCATAAACGCACTCTCCAATAAATAATTTGCTATATACCAATAACAAAGAATGTGATCATTGTAGTCATTTAAGTCATGCATTGCTTTGATAGCTAATTACTATAAAAAATTATTTAGTAACATTGGCTAACAGCCTAGCTACGTTGCTATGTTTTCATTATCATCCGGGTATCAAACGAGCCCCAAACCATCACTCTGCTGCCAGATATGGAGTAGATGTGGATGGGTCCCTTTAAGTGTTGTTTCTCCTGACTTTTTTCCCCATAGAGTTCTATAGGAAAATGAGTCAGGAGAAATAACCCTTGCAGTGATCCATCCACATCTACTCCATATCTGGCAACCGAGTGATGGTTTGGGGCTCATTCAATAGCTCAGACCCTTGATGACTTACAGCCATTTAGCCAGCCATGTGTTCCATACTGTACCAGTGTAATTTACAGCTGAATCTAGTCTCGCCCCCCAATTCCCATAGAGATCCATTCAAATGCAGAGAGCTTATAGCAGGGGTGGCCAATTCCAGGCCTCGCGGGCCGGTGTGTATGCAGGTTTTTACTGCCACCAGTTACCACGGTTCAATCAGCTAATTAGTCATACACACAATCACCGATTCACTTGTAAATTACAGAACGATAAAATGCTACAATACACGTATTGACGCATACCGGCACAAGAACATTCATCAGCTGCTTTTCATATCGCGGATATGTAGATTAAAATATCAGATCGTGTAAACGATTGGGCTAATTAAATAATTGTTAACTGGCGGCAGCAAAAACCTGCATACACACCGGCCCGCGAGGCCTGGAATTGGCCACCCCTGGCTTATAGTATCGCTTGTAACAGTAACTGGAAATAAGATATCGAGAGTCTTTTGATGTTGATGGGTCACAGACTTCAGGAAGTAACAGCATGCAAAGGATATGCGACCAAATATTAAATATGATACTTTAAAAATATGTTAAAGCAAAGGGTATGAATACTTATGTAAATGAAAGATTTCAGTTTTCGATTTTTAATACATTTGCAAAAATTTCTAAAAACATGTTTTCACTTTGTCATTATGGGCTATTTTGTGTAGAATTTTTAATCTATTGTAGAATATGTCTGTAATGTAATAAAAGGTGGAGAAGGTGAAAGGGGTATTCAGACTTTCCGGCTTGACTGTATAATAACGCATTTTGATTTGCTTCGTAGTAGTTTGTCCTAGGTTCCTGAGCAGCTGCGCTGATGTTCAAATGTCTCTGGCAAAACTAACAAGCTTAGTGGGATCATAAATATTTTGACAGCACAGATGCGCGATTCTTCCCAGAAATCTGTGCATAGCCTATCAGAAAAGAAGACGATACTACTGTCAAAGAAAGGAGCTTAGCACAGATAATTATTCTGATTAATATTATAATTAATAGTGTTTGGAATACATCTGCAGAAGTAGGCTATGCCATGTTCTGAGGCGATTGTAATTTTTAAAAAGTGAGTAACCAGTTATATTTGTTGACCTGGCGGTATATAAACGTGACCCCATACAGGCTTGTATATTATTGTGAACTCTCAATTTTCCTTGTATTTATTTTTTAGGGTCACATTGTGTTATGTGGTAAAAAAAATTTTTTTTAAAAAAACATACTTTGAAGAGAGCTGAATTGCACATCCGTTTTGTCGCGAATTAATAAACAAATAATAAAGAAATCTTGGCCAAAAGGGAGCCTTGGACCTTTGATCTCGACAGTTATGAGAGTCCAGACACACTATCGAAAGACCAGAACATAGGTAGCCGACACATAGACTGAGGTTTTTTGTGGGAAACATGTAGCCAATGGCACAGTTATTTTTCTAGTTATTACATTAATGCAACAACAGGATCTTAACCAGACAATATTTTGCGTGAGAACTTTATTTTCTGTGTCTGACAAATGGGTAATTGTTCCCATAGCCTACTGCATAAAAGTGACCAGGGGTAAATATTTTGCTGGTAGCAAGTATTGTTGGCTAGTGGACCATGTCGGTGGACTTTCACATCGTTTAAGTAGAAGTGAAACAGTGAACAGTTAATTCTGTGAAATTTCTTAACCTTTGCAATAAAAAGATGTTGGTTATTGTGAAAAGAACATTAATTATTTCTGTCGAAAATTTATTTAGCCTTTGGTACCAAGCGGGATCGAACCACTAACCTCACACATGGAAAAGCAAGATTTTGACTGCTAGGCCAAAGCAGTTTAACAGGAATCAGCTGAAAAATAAGACTTTTGTCTTTCAGACATTGTGTACCGAAAATAAATGCTAGGATCAGGTGAAAATCAAACTGCCAACATTCTACATGGTAGCACAACACCGTAACCACTAAGCTACAGACAATTTTACAGTTTTTGTAGTAGGTAGCATGTAAATGTGATGAGGCAATTTTAAACAGAGCTTCTGATAGGCAGATTAAAGGTAGTTGTGGTGAATTATGCTTTGAGGGCATGTAGGCAGGTAGGCAGGAAAAATGGGAAGAAGTGGAAGAAGAAGAAGAAGAAAAACAGGCAAAATAACCCAAGTTTGGGGCTTTGTGTGGATGTGTAAAGTTGTAGCTGAATGCTGTGTGGTTACATGAGGTCAGAACATACAGAATTTAATCTTTTTAAGAGCTGAGACTGAGAGTCTGTGGTCATTGTGGTTACTTCTGTAGGAAACCCTGAAAAGTGCCAAACTCTCGGTGCTGTATAGGTATGAGGCATGCACTGCCAAGCCATAACATACCTGCCATCCCAATCAAGCATTTTCATGAACATTTAAATTGTGTAATGCCAAGATTAACTGATCTTTATTTCTACAATCTTTATTCCTAGAGAGGATACAGTGGAATTATCCAAATGATCGAATAATCTGTGGATATGAGGAAAAGATGCACAATTTTGTATAACCATAGCATAAAATTGAGAAAGAGAATTGGGTGCTGAATGACATTTTTTTGTAACTTTTTTTTAACCAGGCGGTCCCTTGAAATAAAAATCAATTTTTCAAGGGAAACCTGGGCTGTGTCCGAATCAGCACTCTTCCACACCGTTGAGTAGCCTTGGTGAGTAGATAGAGCGAAAAAGTCGTAGAGTATGAAAAAATCTTTCAAATTGCAGTATACTTCAAACACCCAGATGACACACTTGCTTCCGGGCTTTCGCTGAGTACATTCGGGAGCACACTTTTCAAGAAGTACACGAACATTTTGTTCAAATAAATATGAAGTGAAGCTTAAAGAGTGGGACACAGGGTTGCCAGATCTTGTAAATCTTTCCAGCCAAATGGCGACTCAAAACTGGCCCAAATTATAGGCTATTTTTAACCTAAACCAACGTATTTTAAATAGAAATCATCATGTTTTTACATTTTAAAATAAGTGCGTGCTTTGCGACTTTTCATTTTTACCTGTGACCGTATCCTAATTTAGCTGTAAAACTGCGGATGTGGCAACAGTGGTGCCATGTCTTATGACCTGCTTATGACACTTCCACAGAGTGGTTGGAAAATAGTATGTCGGATATTTTTTGTGGACTGCTAAACAGTGCACATTAAACAGCACACTTCTGCCAGTGCACTGTACGCAGGACACAGGGCGCAGCCCTGGCCAAGATAGTAGCCATAAAATACAATATAAAACTTTAATGTCAAGACAACAACACAATAAAACACAGAAAATACACTGCCTGGCCAAAAAAATAGTTGCCGTTGCACCCATCCTGCATAGTGCCCACTGTACAAGCCTCTGGAGGCAGTGTTATGATCTGGGGTTGCTTCAATTGGTCAGGTCTAGGCTCAGAAACGTTATGCAGCAATAAAATTAAGTCAGCTGAGTACCTGAATGTACTGAATGACCAGGTTATCCCATCAATGGGAATATTTCAGGACGACAATGCCCAGACTTTTTTTAAAGGCATTGTCAGATTTTGACAATGCCTTTAAATTGTGAAAGAGTGGTTCAGGGAGCATGAGGAATCATTTTCACTCATGAATTGGCCACCAGAGTCCTGACCTTAACCCCATTGAAAGTCTTTGGGATGTGCTGGGGAAGACTTTACAGAGTGGTTCGACTCTCCTGTCGTTAATACAAGATATCGGCAAAAAATGTATGTAGCTCTGGACGGAAATAAATGTGACATTGCATAAGGTTGTCAAAACAATGCCCCGACGAATGCACACTGTAATCAAAGCTAAAGGCGGTCCAACAAATATTAGAGTGTGCGACTTTTTTTTTTGACCAGTCAGTGTACTTCCAAGTCAATTAATGTAAACCCATAGAACACAGTCTCATATAATTTAAAACAATTACATTCTTCAATCCAATTATTGAATACAATAGGGACATTCAAAAACACCCAATTATTGGAGTTTTGCTGATAACAGCAATTATTGAAGTAAAGTAGACTGCTGAGGATGGAAGGCAGTTTATCCAGCATTAATTTCTAAATAAAACATAATAATGATGTTGCCTATGAATGGGCAACTAGGTACTAACAATGTTGATTATCCAGCGAATTAATTTCTTTATAGTAAATCAACATTCTTTCAGATTTAACCTTTTTTCGCCGGGATGTCCCATTGAGATACAGAATCTATTTACAAGGGAGCCCTGGCCACAAGGGTAACAAATGGTATTAGTTTTTGTGCACGTTTATCTAAAATAAATGTGACCTTGGGTTTTCAAAACATTCACAATAAGCTTTGTAAATTGGAAAAAATGCTGTCTGGATCTGATAAAGAATCTCATTTTGGGTTAGATGTTTTTTTCCATTCATTCCACAGTTGCTGTTGCCTATACAGACAAGCCGGAAAGACTGCACACCCCTTTCACCTTTTCCACGTTTTATTACGTTACAGACTTATACTACAATAGATTGAGTTCATTTTTTGCCTCAAACATCTACACACAATAGCCAATAATGACAAAGTTAAAACAGGTTTTTAGAAAATTTTATTTTACTGACAAAAATAGGTTATTTAGGGGTTACATATCTGTACACACCCTTATATATAATACTTAATACTTGGTTGCTGCACCTTTGGCAGCGATTACAGCTTCAAGACATTTTTGCCCATTCCTCTTGGCATATCCTTGCAAGCTCCATGAGATTGGATGGGCGGCCAGGTCTAGGAAGATTCTTGGTGGTTCCAAACTTCTTCCATTTACGAATGATGGTGGCCACTGTGCTCTTTGGGACCTGTAAAGCTGCAGAGATTTTTCCGTACTCTTCTCCAGATCTATGCCTTGACACAATCCTGTTTCTGAGGTCTGCAGATAATTCCTTTGACCCCATGGCTTGGAGTTTGCTCTGACATGCACTGTCAACTGTGGGACCTAATATAGGCAGGTGTTGGCAATCCCCAATCATGTCCAATCAATTGAATTTATCACAGGTGGACTCCAATTAAGTTGTAGAAACATCTCAAGCAGTATCAGTGGAAACAAAATGCACCTCCGCTCACTTTTGGGTGTCATATCAAAGGGTGTGCACACTTGTGTACATATGATATTTTACATTTTGATTTTTAATAAATGAGCACAAATGTCTAAAAACCTGTTTTCACTTCGTCATTATGGGCTATTTTGTGTAGAGTTTTGAGACAAAAAATTAACTCAATCTCAATCTATTGTAGAATATGTCTGTAACGTAATAAAACGTGGAGAAGGTGAAAGGGGTGTGCAGACTTTCCGGCTTGACTGTATGTTGGCTGGGCCTTATTCTAAAAGTCTATCATTCTGTGTCACTTAATGGTTGTTGCCATGTGTTCCACTGTTTCCCTAGATACCAGCTCATCTTGTACTTCGCCTGGACCGGTGTTGGGCCACTCCCACGAATGACCCCTATAGCAGTGTCCAGTACAACTTCATCAGAGACAGGTCTGTGAAACGCATCGGATTGCTCCTGCTGAGGGCTGATGCCCTGTGGGCACTGTTCTGATGGGATGTTTTCCCTGCGATGTGTTTGTGTGCGTGTAATGCACTCAGGGGTGGAGGGGCCGAAGTGTGGGAGTGGGCCCCTATATCACTAACAACAACCCCCCCCCCCCCCACTGGAAGAAAAAATGTGGCGTATAAACTGCGTTTGAATGAGCAGGAGATGATAATAATGATAATAATGTGTTAAAAGTGTAGATGCAGCCAGCGATTTTAACTCCTGTTATCAATTACCCAGCTATATATAATACAAACATGGAAAAGGAAAATCAGGGCTCATTTACAAAAATCTTCTTATTTATTTTAGTCTGTTTGAATGTTTTGAAGAAGTCGATACATTCAAACCAACACGCCGCCTATCTAAAATAATGAATAAGATTTTTGTGTGTGCTGGTTTTCCTTTTCCATTTTTCAACTGTTTTGAAACACCAGCACCACCCTGAAGTTGCCAAACATTGCCATTAACAAAAGAATAAAGTTAGGCTACACTATCAATTTCAAACAGATGATAGAAATTATCATTATCAGGTACTTCGTCTTCATTAATGTTTTGTATCCTAACTGTCCAACCTAGTATTGAGATGGACTCGCATTCAAAATTAAGTTAACAGTCGAACAGTGACAGTTCACAATGGTTAGCTTGCAGTCATTCATAACAGTTAGCTTGCACTCATTTAATAATCTAAATACAGCTAGATATGCTTGCTCACAACAAAAAAAGTTAGAATAAAGTGTAATAATGCCAGCTATATTTTGTATGGTTTTACGGTAAATCATTGATGATCAAGTCCACCGTGTTGATTGTGATATCCTACCATACATTGTGATGTCCTGATACACTTTTTTCCCCAGGTTAGTGTGTACATTCTCTATTGTTTACAATGAATGAAATGGGTCTATTATGTAGGGATAATAACCTACACGAAGAACCCCCGACGTGAATCGGTTGCCTCCGCGAAGGTCACTATTTTTTCGATAACCGACCACCATTTATTGTAAAGTGAGGAGAATGGAAATTGACATTAACGTTTCTTTCCTCTACTTTTCCGTCTTGCCGGGGCTGTTCAGTTGGCGGAGCTGAAAATACAATGTTACTAATGTTACAAGTGGCAAAATTGTTGCTTTTAATTACAAATAGCTTGTTAGTATGTAGCGACACGCAGGAGAAGCGCTCACTAGATTTGCTGCTGTTGCCTAGATTAGAGGACAGTATGTTGCTCCACGTTTCCCTGTCTGGTAGGCTACTGGTTGGAGCCCAGTAGCTCCTCAGGCTACTCTCACATCTGTGCCCAGCCACAGACATTATCTCTCTAGCCTCAAGACCAGCCTGGGAGAGCAGTTGGACAGCTGTGCTCCTCAAGCTGTGATTTGTGTCCCTCCTTGAAAGTGTTAACGAACTTAACAGCAGGGATGACTTGCCTTAAGAAGCAATAGATTTCCGTTCACCGGTTTGCCTTTGACAGGGCGGTATGATAAACCAACATTGGGCTATTGCTTAGCCTATATTCCATGTCACTAAAGTAAAATAGGCTATCAATAAAATGCTTATGTATCTAATTTTGTCTGAGTGGTAGACCTATTTAAATGAAAATTATTATGTAGCCTATGTTCTTAAAAGACTGAGCATAATGGCACTGGGCCAATACTGACATGGATTATTATTTATTTAATTTTTTTACAGCTGTGTGGATAGGTTAGCCTACTGTCGGAACTCACTGTATTCGCACACCCTCAAAAAATACAAATTTTTACATTCTCTCAATAACCACCTGTTTACATTGAACAAATTAAAATGTTTCATGTTGGCTAGGCTAAAACACGGAAATCAGTGTCATAGACCACTTCACCTTATAGCATTGAAATCTGGAAAGCTCCAGAGACTGTGCGAATAGCCTATCTACTACCTACCAAAGAAGGTGGATTGTGTTGTAGGGTAGCCTATATGGTGTAACGTTATAATAAAATAAAAATACCACTAAAAAATAAAAAAAAAATTAAATCGTGTAAATGTCCATTTGTTTTAATCTGTAGGCAATGTTGCTTCATGACTAGGCTATATATAGATTATTACAACAGCTGAGGCTACAGGTAAAATTCCCAAGGTTGATGGGTCTGTATAGGGAAATTAGAGTCGGGTCGTTTCCACAGTTTTTACCAAATAAAAAAGAAGCTATCATTCCGTTTTTACAAGTCTTTTACTGCCATCTGCTGGGTAAAGACATGAATGGCAGTCTACACAACATAGCCTATGCGGAATAGGCCTACACAATTATTATTTTTTGCTTTGTGTGGACTACGTTACCTTTGCTCTGTCTAAGGGTAAGGCTATCTAAAAGAAAACAATAATTAATAGAAATCGTGATGGAAATTCCCAGTGAAAAGGATAGCATATTTATAGCCTGCCATGAATAGCCGACTGGTTTTTACCACGGAAACTCGTAACATTAGGCTCTCGGTTAGTTTCCACACCAGATTAACGAAAGCAGGCTAAACTGTTAAATTAATTTAGTTAATATTGGACTGGCTATGGCTAGTCGTATGGCTTTTTAATTCCTATCATTTAGCCTGTAATCCCGAAACAGAGAACTAGGAAATATCACTATCTAGCCTGGTAACTGCATGAGGACCGAAATCACAGACAACCATTGAATCATATGTTCAGTGATTTGACGGTCCCCTGTAACGCCCCTTTCTTCGAGGCCCCGCCTTGATGAGTAGCTTTGACAGATTGCATGTTCATTTTGTAATTTTGGCAAGGTTTTTGTGTGAAACATGCAGAAATGATAATGTAAACAGATGCAATGCCAGATAAAGTGCGTACATAAACTTGCAAATGAAAACGTAAAGTGTCCTTTTGCATTTTCATTTGAATTATCATGGTTTCTGCGCGCATCAACTGTAAAGGAAATGCAATCGCCGATTTGCATTTTCATTTGAATTTTGGCGCGGATATGCTTCCATAACAGGGAAGTTAGAATTACCAGGCTCAGCAAAGATACACCCCCTGTAATTTTACTTGCATAGATCTTTGGCATCTTTGCGGTTCTTGGTCTCTTCATTGTGCAATAGAACAATGTACTCACTTCCATGCTCATCGCGTTTCAAAACAAAATAATCTCTTTATTCCTTGTTGCACTCCCTGGCTCTTCTTGCCATATGCAGTTGCACATCAAATCACACTTTTCAGACCAGCCAGATCGCCGTGTACGGAGACAGCACCTCTGTACACCTGAGGAGCTGTAAATTTTTTGCTGAGAGGGGGGGGGGGGTATGCTGGCTGACATCTTTCCCAGAATTATTCATGATGTCAAATTTTGAGAAATGTCGACATATCCCAACCCTAATTGCCTGATAACTTGCAATCAAGTAAACTTTACTGTTGTTATTTTGTACAGGTGCATAAAAAGCCCGCATGCACATGATTAAGATCTTCGGCTCTGTCAAAGTCTGTTGATACTTTGTTCTCAATTAGCCAATCTTCAAACACTCACATAGCCCATAACTGTGCTCCTTTTGGTGTTTTTTTCATGTCTGTCCTCTTCAGTTTTGTCAATTTCTCTGCATTCCAGCTTTGTGTCTTTTAACCTTTCCTGCTTATTCTGTGTCGTTTTCTTGTTTTCTTTTCTTAATTGGTGACAGCCAATGGGGGGGGGGGGGGGGTTGCAGGGGGTGCAGGAGGTGCGGCGGCAATTATATTAAAGTACAGATGTAGCTAAGGTGCAGCCCAACTTTGGAAGACAAAGCTAAAGGAGGGAATTAGCCTACTGAAATGTTCCCACTCTT
>JAKUDI010001163.1:0-27870 GCA_022702515.1 Ilyophis sp. 1 JC-2022 | reverse complement strand
TCCCGCTGTGATCCGATGACGGTGATGGTAATACCGAACGTCGGGAAATCCTCTTGGGGCCATATTACAGAAACTCTGGAATCCTATTTTATCTGTGTAGTAACCATGGTAATCCAGATAGGAAAAGTGTATTACAGAATCATCCAAATTTACCAAAATCCCAAATAAAGTGTCCTAACTTTAGGATAAGTCTGTTGGTGTCGTAACTTCATTATTGTTAGCAGTTGGGATTAAAAAGATAACATTCACTAACACTAGCTAGCTGGCTAACTCCATAATGTTAATGGCTGCTCTTTTATTACTTTTGGAGAATGAGGGAAATGTCAATAAGCGGCATTTAATTGTGGAAAGGCTTATGGCAGACTCGAACGATGTGTTGCGGTTTAACTTAGTGATAAAAAAATGTATTACCACCCATCACTCTTCTAATTCGTCTGACTTGAAATTGAAAGCTCATAGTTTTTGCTCCATTTTTAGGATAGTCACAGACTCGCCGTGCTTCTTACCGTCTCTGCTAGAACCAGTGGCGGCCGCTGATTGGTTGGGTAGGTGGGTCGGTCATCATAAGACCCGCCTCGCTTGTCACCGGTGGGCGCTCGCTGCGCTCCCTCATATCCCGATTACACCCGGATTGGGGTCTAAAACTTGTGTAATAAAAAGCATCTGAGTGCGCCAGTGTTCATGACTTTATAGCCTAGCATATTTTGGTTTATTGATTGCTGATTTGAAAAATAAAAAATGTTAAGAAAAATTATAAAACTGGTTTCGAGGATGCACGGGGCAGCCTGCGGGGATCTTGAAAAAAAATCAGAGAAGCCACTTAGATTCGTGAAAAATACACAAGCTATTGTAACTGCAGATGCTGCCTTTTGCATGACTAAGTTGAGCTGATGGGCATAACAATGCAAGAAGTGGGCATTTTGATATTCGTCTTGGTTATTATTAAATTCAATGGTCCCGACTCAAGGGCATGTAACTCTCATAGCGCCATCTGTTGGTAAGGGCGGGGATTTTCCCGCCCCAATGGCTCCCATTCTTATCCACTATAAAATCAGTCCTGTTGCTAAAATGACTGTGGTAGGGGGGCGTGGTTTTAGGCGCAGCTAGCAAGAGAGAGAGTGAACGCGGGTGGTTTAGGGAGCCGGCACAGCTGTCGGCAATCGGCCAATTGGTGACGATTGATTATATGATTGTTGTTATCAATTAACCAATTGCCTTGATTGTTCAACAGTGAGCCTGAGATCCTTGAAAAGGAGTCCTCGGCGAGTGGAAGGGAGAAGGAACGGGACATAGCGCGTGTGTCCATTGTATGAGTGTGTGTGTGTTGGAGAAAACAGAATAAACGCCACGTCTCCTTCAACTCTGGACTGTTTGGTTATTATTCCACGAGCGGTACTAGCTCACTTCGCTACAATGACAAACTATATCATCATGCAAGTCAATGGAGTCTGGTGCGAGTAGGCGTGTCCGCCCCAAGGCTGCATGTTTGACAGTAGAAGCTTGACCAAATCATTATATTTTTAATTTACACTTTTAAAAATGCAAAACTGACAAACAAAACACATTTGCATTTATTTAAAAAATAATATATTCATTATAAAATGTAAAAATTCTAAAATTATTTTTTTAAAGTTTTTTAACAATCAGCAATTGAGTTTTTTTTCCATATAATGAAAGTTAAAGTGTTTTAGAAGTGGCTTAATGTAACATACAACATATTTACGATTTCAAAATACCTGTAATAAGTAACAAATACGCTTGTTTAAAATCACATTTGCCGGGGGCGGGCTTCAGAATGAGGGGACAGACTAATCAGCTGTCCATTAACACCTTCCTAATTTCCATAAAGTACTCAATTGAGTACGTCAGTCGTGGGCGGATTCTGGTTTCGGAAGTAAATTCCCTATGGAAGATAGAATGGGCTTCGGAGACTATCGACTATTTATTGAAATCGGATTTATAGAATGAGCCAAAACATTGCTGGATTAGCCTGTGTGGTACAAGGATATATTCCATATTTCGCATGTTCCAATTTAAAATGAATTAATTAATGTAGTTTGACTTGTAGTCCACTTTAACGGACTACATATCCAGTACTGCAACGCATGGGTGGTTCTCGACCAATAAGATTTTTAAACAGTGCCAGCGCTGGTATGTTCACAAAAAAAATACTAAAACGTTAAATATACTCGAAGCTGGTCTAGAAAAAGCGGATTTGTGTTACTTACTAAATTCCAAAAAGAGAATTCACAGCACCGGGACTCTTGTAGTCAAAGACTTAAAAAAAAACTACTATAAAACGAGAACGAACACGGCGTCATTATCAGTAGCGGAAACATGCTTATTTCAGCAACTAGGCTATTCATGGTTCCGAAATGACTCAACTGTTAAAGGACATTCTGAAAAAATAAAAGCACCAGCTGAGAACAATGAGGTACACGATAGTACTGTCGTTTGCCATCTTCGGTTTTGTACTCGGGTAAGTTTTAGTTTTTGACATCTATCTATCTTTATGTTAGCCTAATTTATCTGTCTTTTATTCGAGGGCTGTGTCCGAAACAGAGCCCGATCTATTGCGTCCTGTGTAGGGTAACGTTAATGTAACGTTACTGCTTACTCCTGACATAACGTTACAGTAAGTTATGCGAAAAATATCCTCAATATTATTATCATCGAAAACCTGGAAATAAGTATTAAATTAATATTTAGAGATATAAGTATATTTCGTCTACTTAACAACTTTTTCATCCAGTGTAAACTACTTAGCTAGAATACTCAATAGTAGGCTCTAGAACGGTGTTGATTCGGGCATAGCTGACTAAGCTAACAGTTAGCCATCTAGCTAGCCACGTGTCCAAACAATGTATCATTTGCGAGCATGTTTGTTGTGATATAGCATCAGTCTATCTTTGTTTAACGCAAACCAAGCCTTTGCAGTTGTAACCCGTGTGCTACGCGTCTCGCCAATGACCACACGACACAGGAGGGTGTAGACGATATTGCTGTTTATCTGCAAATGCGTTCAGCATAATATCATAACAGTGTCACCGACTGGTCTTCGGTCATCACAGTAACTTCCAGAAGTCTGTCGCTAATAATTTAAGTGATCGTATAGTTTTCTAATTAAATGAATAAAACCTTATATATTTATAACCTTGATACATCGTTTGTAAAAGTAAGAAATAATCAATCAAACTAAACAGCGCCATTTGGTGACGACAGAAAAACATGACGCACTTTCCATCAAATGGCTAATAACTAGCCGCAATTAACACGAGGTATATTCTACCCTAGTGCGACAAGCTCTCACCTGCAAATGCGTTCAGCATATCATAACAGTGTCACCGACTGGTCTTCGGTCATCTATAAAAATATAAACACAATTTAGTCTATAAAAGAATATCTCAATATTATTCCAAGAGACGAGCGGAACTTCAACTCACCACAGTAACTTCCAGAACAGTCTGTGGCTAAGTTTAGTTTCTCGGTTAATTTATAGGTTTCCTACAACCAGTAGATGGCACTGTTGAACACATCCCTGAGACTAACATTTTCAGCAGGAATTTCATCATAAACAATCTATTCATTTGCAACCCGTTACATACACCCCCCTGAAATTCTGCTAAATATGGGAAGTACTGTGTTCAAAACAGAAAGCAAACAACAACAAAAACAAAGAGGTAGTATACCTGTACAAAACATTGTAGTTACTGCCCTGGAAACAACACATACGTGTCAGTTTAAAACTCTCCCGAAAGGAGTATGTTAAGAAAAGAGATGGCCAACTAAACATAGACTCAAAGATGCCTGTTACACCTCTGAAATGTAAACATAGTTCCTGTAGCTTAAGGTGCTCAAATCTAAACACACCCAAACACTCCACAGTCGAGTACTCACACAACCCTGAGCTTAGACCGCAATTGAATCCCTAATAAACTGAAATTAAAAACTAACAACAGATGCGGACCCTTCGACCACTTGGGTTATTCATCTCACAAATAAGACGTCTGGGAGGTCTAATAGTCCTACAAACCCTGAGACCATACAGACTAGGCTGTATGCAAGTTACCTGTGTTTGTGGGTCTGGAATGTCAATGTCTGCAGTGACAGCGTCTGGGGTGTCATTGTCTGGAGTGGCTGTGTGTGGCTGGTATTGCTCAGCTAAATGAACTGGGTTTCACTGTGGTGGGCCTGCACTATCAACTGTAGATCGAACACTATCTTGGACAGTGGCTGAATCACTAGTGACACTGGATGCTATATGAGAGCGAGAGTCAGATCTATCAGCCTCAGTCAGCCCGTCAAGTGAGCCACCATCTCCCTCTGGATGGGCTTCGTCACCGCCTCTTGACCGCATCAGCCAGTTGACTGTACGGGCATCAGTGTCTTCCACCACGTCAGGAACATCTGGGCACAGATCACTTCCACATGTAGCAGCATCACAGTCTGAGTGTGCAGGCTCATCCATGTCTCTCTCACAGGGCAAGACGCTAACAGGGAGCAGGAGATTCCTGTGGACGACTCTCTGCCCGTTAGAGCATCTTTAATTTTGTAGACGTTGATGTCAGGCTTAACTGACATGACCTCATATGGGATTGACTCCCAAATGTCTGCAACTTTACGTTTCCCTCGTTCACCTCTGTTGGCAAGCAACACTCTGTCTCCAAGCAACACTCTGTCTCCAACGACCAGGGGTGAACCTTTGACCCTGCGGTTGTAAAGCTTAGCATGGCGAGTCTGTTCCTTAAGACTGTTCCTCTGCACAATCTGGGCAGCCTCATGTAGATCTCTCTTCAAGTGAGATGGCTGACAACAGTTTCATTGTTGATGGTATGCTGAAACATGACGTCGACGGGAAGACGAGGGATTCTCCCAAACACAAGATAGAACGGTGCAAATCCTGTGGTCTCATGTTCGGTGCAGTTGTAGCAGAAGGTCAGCAGCTGCAGCATTTGTGGCCACTTCGCTTTAGACTGAGGGGGAAGAGATCTGATCATATTCCCAAGAGTTCTATTAAATCGCTCTGTAACACCATTTCCCATGGGGTGGTATGGAGTTGTATGGGACTTTTGTACTCCAGCCATCTCCAGAAGTTCCTTAATGAGCTTGCTCTCAAAGTTAGCCCCTTGGTCTGAATGAATTCGTCTTGGGAAGCCATAGATGAGAAAGAAGTCATTCCAGAGACGACGGGCGACTTGTTTGGCAGTTTGATTCTTGCACGGGAAGGCGTGCGCCATCTTGGAGAAATGATCAGTCACAACAAGTACATCTACAGACCTGTTTCCTTGCTCTGCAGTCCAAAAGTCTATACAGACTAGCTCCATAGGCTCTGAGGTGACTATGGTCTTGAGTGGCGCACGGCTGTGTGGCTCAGGTGTTTTCCCTACTATGCAGCGGTGACAGGACTGAACATAGTTCACGACATCACGTTCCATGCCATTCCAGAAGAACCTTTGCCTCATCAGGGACAGAGTGCGAGACTGACCCTGGTGACCTGCCGCATCATGGAGACCATGGAGGACTTTCTCTTTCAGGGAGTCGGGCACTACGAACTGGAAGACCTTCTCGTTCATGTGGTGGTCTCTCTTTATCTTGTATAGCATGCTATTCCGTATAGTGAGTTTATTCCAGTGTTTCAGCAGTTTGATGACGCCACGCGACTCAACAGCTCTCTCACGCTTGGTCTCTTGTGTCTCTGAACATAGTACACAGCCCTGCTTATTGTACTGTCATGCTCTTGTAGACTGACTAGTTTGCTCTGTGGGAAAGCAGTGGTCTGGTCTTCTTTCTGCAGAATATTGATAACAGCATCTGTCCCCATCACTTGACTCACACCTCCCGTGCGCTGTGCATCCAGGACGGCAGCGATCTCCTCCGATGTGACTGAGCTCCCTTGCGCTGGCTCGTTCATTGTGTCACCCCCTTGGTCGGCAACAGCTTGGCAGTTGTTGGAGACCCTGAATGCATCTTGCACCGTCGCATCACTCACGCCGTTGACTTGATCCAACAGTGAGGTATATGGCTCGGTCACAAGACGATGACTCATGCACGATTGGACGAACGGCTCACGACTCAATGCATCAGCCACGATGTTCTTTGGGCCAGGGATGTACTTTAAGTCAAAGTCGTATGCAGCGAGCTTTGCCACCCACCATTGTTCACACGCATTAAGTCTGGGTTTGGTTAGGATTTAGGTCAAGGGGTTATTGTCAGTCCAAGTAGTGAAATGTCTGTCCTTCAGCCAGTGGCTAAATTTGTCACATACAGCCCATTTCAAGGCAAGAAATTCAAGCTGGTGTGCAGGGTAGTTCAGTTGGGAGCGGGAGAGGGTCCTACTCGCAAAGGCGACTGGTCTGGCTACTTTTCCACCAGGTGACAACTGTGACAGGACTGCTCCAATCCCATCGAAAGAAGCGTCGACTGCCAAAATGAATGGGGCATTGAAATCTTGGTGGGCTAGAGTGACACTTGTCATGAGGTCATGCTTTAGCGTGTCAAACGCTGTCTCACACTCGTCGGACCAGTCAGATGGCAACAGCTTCATGTGTCCTCCTTTCTTAACAGGTTTGCGGCCTCTTTTTGCTTTGGGCTTTGCACCGGGTTCAGCAGTGAGCCTGAACAATGGCTTCGCCTTTGCAGAACACGCCTCAATGAAGCTCTGATAATACATCACCATTCCAAGAAATGATCTTATCTTCTTTGGGCATGGCGTTCTCCCATCAGATTCCATGAGGTCGGAGACTTGGACGTCATTTATGGCTCTTACTTTCTCTGGGTCTGTTTGAACACCACTCTCACTGATGAAGTGTCCAAGGAATTTCACAGATCTTCTAAGGAAGAAACATTTTTTGGGTGCGAGCTTAAGGTTGTGTTCTTTGAGGCGGACGAACACCATCTGCAGCCGTTGGAGCGCAACTTCCTCTGTAGGCGCGAACACCATGAGGTCGTCAAGGTAGCATAATAGGCTTGTGAAATTCTCGTCACCGAATATGGACATCATCATCCTCATGAATGTAGCCAGACTATTACATAGGCCTTGAGGCAAGTGATTATATTCATGAAGCCCGAAGGGTGACGTGAATGCTGTGTACTTCTTGTCGTCAGGGTGCAAGGGAACGTTGTAGAAGCCAGATGTTAAATCCATTGTGGAGAAGAAAGCATTTCCGCCGAGTGCAGCCAAAGCATCAGCCTGATGGGGCAGCGGGTAGGCATCTTTCACCGTTCTTGCGTTAAGCCATCTGAAGTCAGTGCAGATCCTTAGGTCTCCGCTGCGCTTCCATACTAGAACGAGTGGAGATGCGTACTCGCTGTGTGACTTCCGAATAATGCCTCTTTCTTCCATCTCATCCAGAGTGGTTCTCAGCTTGTCATACTGACTTGGTGGTATGCGTCTGTAGGGCAGACGGAATGGCTTGTTATCAACAAGGTGGATGCGATGCACAAAGTCTGTAGTCTCACCACAGTCCATCTTGTGTCGAGAGAAGATCGACTCATATTGCTCAATGAGATGAAGTAACTTGTCTCTCCACAGCGGCGACACTTCACATGATTTCAGGTCAAGGTCCTGTAATCCCAGAGTCTCTAGTGCCTGCATCATTTCCTCTTCAGACCTTGGCTGCACATCTCCGCTCTGTACACATTGCATGTTGCACTTGACTTCATCCGCCTTGGGTAAGTCCTCTATTGCGATACAGGGATACACATCTGCAATCTTGGCGTTCCTTCTCAACACCACAGGTTTGTTCGTAGGATTGATGACTTTAACAGGCGCCCATCGATCTCCCCACAGCGGAGTCACGACTCTCCCAACGAGTATCTGTGTCGGTCTGGCTTTAGACTGAGTTGGCTCGACGATCACTGTACTGCCTGCTGACATCACTGCTGACTCCGGTAACTTGCCCCAGACAATGTGCTCGCTCTGTGGTTCCAGCGTCACGCAGCTCCGAACCTTCACTGTCCCCACCCTATCTGGAATGGAGTCGCCTCTCCACCGCTCTGTGTTGGAAAGCAGTGACAGAAACTGGCAGTGTTCGTCGCTCTGGCCATTGCTGGGTGTGGAAACCAGTCTCCAGTAGTCGTCAGTGCTTTTTAGTTGGGTCATTACATGTTTAATGGCGTTGCTGCCAAGAATCAAATCTTCTGTCTGGCCTGGCACAACCATTGATGGAATGATCATCCTGCATCCATAAACTGTGACATCCAGGTCATACATGTTTTCAGGGAAAACGCGGTGACCACCGCAGCCTATGATAACATACTTGCTAGCTGTGCTACTTCTCATGTCAGGGCAGTGTTGTATTAGGGACTCTAAAGCAGCTTCACTGATTGTACATGCCATTGACCCGCTGTCTAACAATGCTTTGAAAGTAGGACCATTCTGTACTGGCACAGGTGTGTAGAACAGACTATCAGTCTCTGGTAGTCTTTGGGAGCCTTGAAAGATCAGTGTCTTGGATGGGGGTATTGTGCTGCTGTACAATTCATAGAGAGACACACGATCTTGTGTTTCAGGGCTTCCATCACAGGTGGGAGATTCATTCTGTTGGTCTGCACTGTTCTCCCCTGGGCGTAGACCCGTCAGTTTTCCTGATGCTCTGGGACAGCTCTCCTCGCAGGGCAGTCACGGCGTGCATGGCCTGTAGCGTGGCACTGGAAACACAGTCCCTTCTCCCGGCAGTGAGAAAGAGCAGAGTGAGTGATGTCTCTGCAAATAATGCATGGCTTGTCATTAAAACCCTCTATTTGGCCTGGGGATCGCCTGGGTGGAGCTCGCCTCCTTGTTCCACGCAGCATTACTTTCTCCAACACATCTACCACCTCTGCCAAACTGACGTACTGTGAGTTTTGCGTCTGCAACGGCTCCTGTTTGCTGTGGGCAGGTACTGGACTCTGGCTCACCTCTGCCCTGTTCAAGGCAACGCTCACTTTCTTCTCAGTGTGTACTGGAGTAGTATTTTTGCAGCGCATCTCACTATGGTACTCATTTAACACCTCTAGAACTTCATATGCTGACCACCTGTCAATGGTTTTAGATCTGAAGGTGAGAGCAAGGTCTTTGCCTGGACAGTTTCTAATAAACATGCAAGCTACCTCCGTTTCAGGATTGTCCAATGTTTTGCCCTGCGCTTTCAAGCAGTCAGTGGCGACATCAGCTGCTCTGTTTAGCCTCAGCCAGTAGTCATACGGGTCTTCATTGTCAGAGTTGAGTAAAAGTCAGCCAAAGGAACAGTGGAGTACTTGGTACAGCTGAAGTGCATCCTGAGGAGACCATAAATCATGTCAGGATTGACATGAATGTCAATGTTGCTGTTTCGAATGACAAACTTAACAATGTCTTTAGCTTTTCCCCTCAGATGCACAAGCATTTCCTCAGCTTGCTCTTCCACTCTCATGTTACTCTTCCTAATGAAGGTTCTCATCAGATCTTCCCACTCATGCACTGTGACTGTATCTGAGCCATCACCTCTAAAGGCTGGTGGTTCCTTCACCTTTCTCTGCGTGATGATCTGGACCTGGGATAGATCTGTCACCTGACTAGGCTGATGCACAGGACTCACTCCTCCTCGTGTGGCAGTAAAGCTTGGAGCTGCTGAGTTGAGCGGTTGCACGGTAGAGACAGCGGCTGCAGGACTGAGTGACTGTATGCGAGTCATGATGCTGTCAGCTAACTGTTGACCTATCTCTTGTACAATAGAGATCATCTGGTTAACTAACACAGAGGTGTCATGTGCAGGATTTGGTGTAGATGTGCTGGGGACCTGCGGCATAGATGGGTTATCATAATGGTCAGCTGTAATGGGGGAACTATCTATGTTCACTAATGAGGGCATACCAACACCTTGAGTAGGGCTATCAACTGAAAAAGGGATGGGAAGAAACATCCCCCTGCCTCTACCAATACTACTGGGTGTAGCAAACCTCAAGTGGTTACCCGGAGTAGACATTTTAGTTTAAAATCTTTGTTTTGATTCAACCTTAATACACAAATGTCAAATTAGCACACTACTCCCCTAAAAAGTAAGAAATAATCAACATATAAATCAAAATAAAATAACCAATAACCAACTTATGGTATGTGACAAATTACTATTGTCAGTGGCTACACAAAACTCTTATGACACGACACTCTTATGACACTCTACTGCTGTGGACTCATAAATACTGTGGATTGTACAGCTCCTGTAGCGATGTAGCAGGCGGGACGGTCATCGGTTCGACGAAGAGGTTGATTGAACATCCGGGTCACGGCACCAATGTAACCCGTGTGTTACCCGTCTCGCCAATGACCACACGACACAGGAGGGTGTAGACGATATTGCTGTTTATCTGCAAATGCGTTCAGCATAATATCATAACAGTGTCACCGACTGGTCTTCGGTCATCACAGTAACTTCCAGAACAGTCTGTCGCTAATAATTTAAGTGATCGTATAGTTTTCTAATTAAATGAATAAAACCTTATTTATAACCTTGATACATCGTTTGTAAAAGTAAGAAATAATCAATCAAACTAAACAGCGCCATTTGGTGACGACAGAAAAACATGACGCACTTTCCATCAAATGGCTAATAACTAGCCGCAATTAACACGAGGTATATTCTACCCTAGTGCGACAAGCTCTCACCTGCAAATGCGTTCAGCATAATATCATAACAGTGTCACCGACTGGTCTTCGGTCATCTATAAAAATATAAACACAATTTAGTCTATAAAAGAATATCTCAATATTATTCCAAGAGACGAGCGGAACTTCAACTCACCACAGTAACTTCCAGAACAGTCTGTGGCTAAGTTTCGTTTCTCGGTTAATTTATAGGTTTCCTACAACCAGTAGATGGCACTGTTGAACACATCCCTGAGACTAACATTTTCAGCAGGAATTTCATCATAAACAATCTATTCATTTGCAACCTGTTACACAGTTAACAGTTGGCTATCTAACTAACCGCATGTCCAAATAATGTATCATACATAACCACTGTCAGCTAGCTTGGCTACAAAGGTGTGGGAGGTATTTCACATAACAGGATTACTGAGTTAGCTGGATAGTTTCTACATTGTGAAATACCACCCAGGTTGGCACATGGTATTCAAGACTCTGTTTGTAGATTCACTTTCACTGCATCTCCCCAGATGCATTGGACAGCTGAACATTAAACACTGTGCTAATTCCCATCTGACCAGAGCAGGACCATCTGCAATCTAGAGAATGGATAAGATCAGTTTTCATTGGGTTATCATTCATTACTTGTAATCTGGAATGATGCATTTATCCTCAGAATGCATCGCGAATGACGTCGACTTTTTTTTCTTCAAATCTCTTTGACATTCAAATACGGCCCTCAATGTACCTATTCAAATACGATTCAAATTTTGAATGTAAATGTGACAGCCCTACCGTACTGTGTGCACAGGTGATGGTGGGGCATCAGGTCCTCTCTGTCTGATTCTGGCAGCAGCTTCAGTAAGCTGTTGTTGCTTGTCTCCCTGTCAGATTTTGCATTGATTTTAAGATTTTATTGATAACATACAAAGCCCTTTCTCATATCTCCAAGCATTTTATCCCTTTCCAGCACAGTCATGCAGCCTTAGGTCAGAGGACAGAGCTCTACTCACTGTTATAAACATGAGAAATATCAGCATAACACAGGTTACCTTATTTATAAATTTCCCTGAACAACTAGCCTATTTGTAAAATGCCCTTTTAAATATTATAGCCTACAGGAGTTGTCAAAATGTCTGGGTTTTTTGTTGTAAATTAATTTATAATCTTAATAGTACTAGTGACAACTGGGTTATTCAAAATTTTGTGGGCTGCTATGGGAAGTTGAGAGCTAATCAAGGAGTGTAAAGAAAAAAAAAGAAGATGATATCTGTATGAACCCAGGGTGGGCAGGGGCCAGAAAGTTGGCAGTTGGCCCAATAAAGGAATTTATTAATGTTACAGGCCCAGAAGTAGTGGCGGAGATCTTCAGACTTAGGGAGCTGGAGAAATTATCTCCTAAGATATCTCCTAAGGGCTGGCTTGTTATTCCAAATTAACGCATTTAGCTGCTTATCGAGACTAGTAAAGAAGGATTTATTGATACAGATTGGGATGTGTTGGAAAAGATATAAAAATTTTGGCAGAATTACCATTTTTATAAGATTTACACGGCCCGCAAGGGATATGGGAAGGGAAGCCCACCTAGATATATCTGATTTGCATTTGTCTAGTACTGGCTGAAAATTTTTGAGGAAGAGTTCCCCGAAGGAGCCCCAAGTATTTGAATCCCTCTAACGCCCTCTTAAAGGGGAATGTGGATTGGGGAAGTGTCTTCGCCAGTTGGTTTACAAAAAATACTCTGCTTTTTTGGAGATTCAATTTGTAACCTGATATGCAACAAAACTGATCTGACAATATTGGGGGAAGGGAGGATATGGGGTTAGAAACCTATAAGAGAAGATCGTCCGCATAAAGGGAAAGTTTATGGACCAGGCCGTAACGAGGCCCTCAAACCTATCATGGCTTCGGAGCCAGATGCTAGAGGCTCGCTATATTGAACAACAGGGGCGAAAGTGGGCATCCCTGACGTCCCGCGTTGGAGAGGAAAAGGCGGTGATTGAATGCCGTTGGTGTGTACAGATGCAGACGGAGAAGCATACAAAAGTTGGATCTAGGACATAAATTTTGAATCAAAGCCAAAATTTTTCAAAAATGAAAAACAGGTAACCCCACTCCACCCTATCGAAGGCTTTCTCTGCGTCGAGTGTTACTATGATTTCAGGAGTATTAGACGGGGGAGAAGAAATAATGTTGAGTAGCCTCCTAGTGTTAAAAAAGGAATGTCTCCCTAATGTAAAGCCCGTTTGATCCAGCTGAATTATGGCTGTCATCACTCTTTGGAGGCGTAGGGCCAGGATTTTGGCCAGTATCTTACAATCTACATTTAAAAGCTAAACGGATCTGTAGCTACTGCAAGAAGTAGGGTCCTTATCTTTCTTCTGAAGCAAAGAGATGGATGCCATAGACAGAGTTGCTGGTAATCGGCCTTCCTGAAGGGAATCGTTGGCTTCTTCCCGTTTTGCATTAATTTGATCGCTTCCTGTATCTCTAGAGTTTGAATTGGGGCCACCCAATTCCCTGGCGCTGGTTTCGTAAATTTTGGGGTATATTAATGAGTCAAGGGGATTGGGGGGTCACTGCAGAAATTGAGGGACATTCAGAAGTATAGAGGTTAGTGTAGTATTCCAAGAAAGACCTATTTCAGCCGTATCAGAGATAAGACTACCACTGGCTAATTTGATTCTGGGAATTAATCTGGAAGCACCGGTTGCACGAGCCTGTTGAGCTAGGAACCTCCCAGCTTTGTCCCCCTGTTCAAAGAAGCGTTGCTTGGATTGTCTCAATTGTCTCTCGACTATGCGTGTCATCAAAAGGTCATGTTCCGAATGTAATAGAAGCCGTTTTTTATAAAGGGTGGGAGAAGGGGAGGAGGAGTATGTTCCATCAAGTTTGAGAAGCTCATCTGTGATTTCTGCCAGCCTAGTCCTCTCAACCCTTCTCAAGCCTCCCACAAAATGCCACTACCCACGTCGGAGTATCATTAAATTCAATTTAAGAACGAATCTGTGCGGCAACAAAGTTTTAAAATTCACTATCCGACAGCAAGTGAGAGCTGAATTTCCATAATGGAGGGGGGATATGCCACAAGGAAAATTGATGTCAACCGATGTAGGGGCGTGATCTGAGGTAACTATAGGATGAACTGTATCCACATGAACTGACAAGATGTAACAGGTTATTATCAAGCAAAAATAAATCAATTTGTGAGAACGCGTGGTGTACGTGCGGAAAAAAAGAAAGCTTTACTTTGGGGGTTTTTAAATCTCCAAGGGTCTGAGATTCCTAATAGAGGCCTGTCACATAGAACCAGCACTGTAGTTACCAATGGTTACAAGGACGCGCCGCCATGTTGGAGGACCAACCCTAACAGAGACGCTTAACGTTACTAGTAGTGTTTGCTACTCCATGAAACGAGTCAAGTCGCTAGCTAACGCTACTACGATTGTTGTCCTACAATGACAAACTTCTGCACTGCGTATTGATGTGCGAATAAAGATGGAAAAATGGGAAAATGTCGTTTTACATGATAATCTGAGTAGGCACCGTTGTAGCAAAGCCACCAGGCAGGGAAGAGACTGGTGGTTGAAAGCACTGAGGAGTGAGCTGGATTTAGACTGCAACCAGGCTCGGATCATTAATGGTAAATTACGTTTTATGAACAAATTATAAAGTTAGCCAGTTAATATATACATAACTAGCTGGCCTAATGTACGTTTATGTGCATTATCTTAATGTTAGAAAGTTAAAAGTTAATTAATCGTTAGGTTTAGCGAACGTTAGTAGCTACATAATTTGTGTGAACGACTGCTACGCATGCGAAACATTAATGTTAACCTAATGCGATACGTTAAGCCTATTGTGAACATCAAAACAGTGTTCATTTGAACTATTATTACATTGCTAGGGGTGCTACGTTGTATGATGTCTCAAAAATAGATTGGATAAACTGTAAACATTACCTGTGCTGGCCAGGCAGGGTGCGAGCAAAATGAGAGAATCCAGAAGAGGGCGAAAAGAAAATGTAATTGTAACGATTAAGCACCAAATAACAATGTATTTGAAAGTAATAATGAAAGTAACGGTAAATATACTTTATGTGTTGAACTGATTCGCCTTTTATAGTGGCTACAACTGAAGTTCCCTATCGGGAAAATAAAAGTTATTCTATTCTATTCTATCCATCGAGTTAAAATATGTTTTATTGCTGAAGTAGGCTACTGTAGCCTACCGTTAATACTTTAACATGTAACGTATCACTTTGCTCCCATATGAACTGCACAAGCACTTTACTTACCAAGGTGGTATACTATGAAGCAGGATTACTGAGTTAGTACTAGCTGGATAACTAAATAAAACCCAGAACAGCTCTTTTTAGTTCAGTCCATGCATGTTCCAGATTTGGGAGGGTTCCGGGTTTTACTCAGTAATTAATCCTGCTGCTTCGTACGTATACCTCCCAAGACTCCTTATAATATTTGTTTATTTGGTATTATTATAATAGAATAACTTCTATTTCCCGCTAGGGAACTTCAGTTGTAGCCCCAGCAACAACAAAAAAGACATTGGGGCAGACCCACAACACACGAACAAACATATCAAACAAAGACATCCAACAGAATCATTACATCAATCAAGTGAATTAAATGAATGAAAGTGCAATACAGCCATGATTTAAAAATAGCCCACACTGTCCCGAGATGTCCAGTGTCACCAAGCAGTCCAACACACAAACTCCAGCTCCACGACTCTCCTCCATACAAGCAGTGCCGCGGTCTCTGTACACCGCCGAAACTGATAAATAGTTTTGTGATGTTGTGCACTGTATATTTTGTTTATTGCTGAGCTACCTGTAAACATTGCGCAAAGCAAATTCCGATGATGGCAATAAAGGAAAATCAAGCAACCTCCTGATTAAATGTGATAGCCTATAAGCTTGGTTTTCATAACGTTATGGAACACCGGCATTTGGTTCTCCAAGATGGCGGTTGGCGTAAAAAAGTGGGCGTGTCTGGCCAAATTGTGACGTAGGTGACAGGCCTCTATTGGGATGCATAATTCAACACTACATTGGCGGATTTGAATCGGTTGGCTTGTTTAGGGGACGATCTGTCAAGACTCGCATCCTGAACCAAATGAAAGTCTCCACCTATAATTATGTGGGGATTGTCAGCGTTTGGGATTTTAGCAAAAAACATTTTTTTACGAAAAGTTTGTCGTCATCCCAGGTGGGTGCATAAATGGAAGCCAAAATTACAGGTGTGTTCTGTAACATGCCCGAAACTATAACATAACTGCCGTTCGTATCTATTATTATATTTGTCAGTTCGAACCTGACATTCATATGAATGATATTTGCAGCCCCTCTAGCTTTATCAGAAAATTTCGAGTGGAACAAGTGGCTCACCCATGCCCTCTTAATACGAAGGGTGTCAGATGTTTTATGATGTGTTTCCTGCAGGAATACAATGTCCCCTTTAGGATGTTGCAGCCGTGTCAAGACCTTACCAATTTTAGTGGCTTTGTTCATTCCTTTAGTATTCCAGGTGATCAGACGCACTCCTCTACCTGTCGTTGTCATAGCATTAGCCATCTAGATTTACAAGTTTCATGAGGGTGAGTTGACCTGAAATGGTGTAGTGCCTTGTGTGCTGAGCAGAGAGGGGGGAGAAAAAGAAGAGAAGACGAAAGAAAGAAAAAAGAAATAAATACATAAATAAACCCCAATGTGACCAATACCTACAGCTTTACCCAAAATATGAACCATAACTGAGCACTATAGCTCAAAGCTTCACAGCTAAACTTGTCTTCCGTGGTCTCATTCCCTGCCTAAATCAGTTCCATCAATTGCAAATGGATGATCAAGTGAACACAGAATCACAAGATATTACCATATCAAACCATGCGGAAAGTGTGTAGTAATGCACAGTGCAGCATCCATTAAGGTAGAACAACAAACCGATTAAATGAAATTAATTTAACTTGGGTCAGCCAGCCGTGAGCAAACCCACACCGGCAGTCAGTAACAGTACGAAGGCCCACACATTCGGCAAACGCGGCCATCTTGCTAGGTGGCTAATACAGCTGCAGCAGGCTAATGTGGCTAACCAACCGGTTAGCAACAGTCAGGTTGGAGATAGCAAAAGCGGCTATCTAATTAGTTCAGATAATCCAGCAGTCGGTCGGTGAGGCCAATAGCATACCCATGCTAGTTAGCATCAGGACGGATGGATGCTATAAAGTCTTTAGCCTTAGCGACTGAATAAAGTATTTTCCTACCTTCCTCCGTCGTTACAATGGTTAGCCTAGAAGGAAACAGCAGGGCAGGCCTGAGGCCTAGGTTGTAGAGCTCCGACATCACCTCTCAGTATTTGTAGCGTTGTTCCATCACCTCCGGTGCACAGTCTTCGTAGATGGCGATGGGAGAGCCTCGATATTGTAGCTTGCCTCTCCTGGCCTGGGCTTCGTGAATAATCTTTTCCTTTTGTTGGTACCTGTGTAGCCGGATGATGACAGGCCTCGGTCTCTGCCCCGGCCTCGGTTTTTCAGAAAGCGTCCGATGAGCCCTATCGCATTCCGGCGGTGAGCCCAGAACGCCATCGCCAAGAATCTCCGCCAGCAGCTCAGAAGAAAAAGTAGAGTGATGAGGACCCTCAATGGACTCAGGTAGGCCAATGACTCTGATATTATTGCGCCGGCTATGGGACTCAAGGTTGGTGACTTTGGCTATAAGCTTAACATTGCTCTCCGTTAGCGAGGCACATGTTGTTTCCAGAGCTAGCATAAGCTCACCCTGTAGGTTGGCATTGGACTCGAGCGAAGTAATCTTCTGAACACGGTCTGACACTGTCGCTTGAATGCAGTCTAGCTTTGCTTCAGGTGTCAAGATGGTTGACCTAAAGTCAGCGGAGAAAGCTTTTCGGTGTTCTTCTAGAAGGCTAGCTATGGTCGCCATGTTAAATTTGTTGTTAGCTTACCCAGGGGAATCGAATTTGACAGTTTGTTCTTTTTTGCTTTGTTTGGTTGATTTGGTTGCCATATTTTCGTGATATGTTGCTCAAAATGACAATATCATCCACTTGGTGAAAAGTTAAAGTGAGATTATGGGGTTTTGAAATGTTGAATAAATAAAAGTTACGGAAGCGAAACTCTAGCACGTGCGTGTCTACTCCATCATACCCTAGAGAACTCTGCTTTTAATGTCATACAGAAACCATTTGGAATAGGGGTGGCACCAATGTGCATTTCATAATTTTTATTATTCATTATTCATAACTCAACAACCTGACTAGTGAGGCTAGATTCACACTTTTTTATGAATTGGCTGGATAGGCTGCCATGCATTGACTGCGTGTGCTGCTTGCGTGTGCTGCCTGTGAGTGGGGGGACCCCCATCCAGAAGCTGAAGCACGTTTTATTTTTCAAACACCTATAACAGCTATTTCCTGCAATCTAGAGGCTTCAATGACATGAAATAGCAAAATTGAATTGACTGCTGCATATAATTGTTTTTTCATTTTTTATAATTCTTTAATCGACTAAAAAGTTTTTAATCAATCCAATAGCCTACTTTTAAGACATTATATTGACCCCACAAAATAGCAGCATTTTGCCAACATTCAGAGTCTGATATCTGATATAGAACTCCGTAGTCCCGCCCATCCTATCCCTGGCTGGTCCCGGAAGATTGCCAGAAGCCATTACCTGTCCCACTTCGGGATCTTTCAGTCGCCCTTATGATGATATTATGGCATTGTACACACCTAAATTTGACATACATGTGATAAAAAGTCCATTATATACTCACCATCACGTTTAAATCAAATTTGAATGGTATAATTAACAGGGTTTGAGAAAACATAACTACACTACCCAGAATCCCTGGTCGTACATGGCTCCCGCTCTTGTTAGCTAACAAAGTAGCTACCGGCCGCTCTACTGGCTATCACTTTGTCTGCTCTTGTAACTTATTATGGAAGTGAAACTAAGACTATCACCAAGGGAAAGAATCACTGTAAGTTTGGCCATGTCGAAAGTCAGCTTTAGTGGTGGCTTTCACTTCAACAGGTGTACTGAGCAAGTGAGTAGATGTTGTAGTCATTTTACAGTGCCTGGCCAAAAAATGTTTTTGCTGTTACACCCGTCATGCATAGTGCCCAGTGTACAAGCCTCTGGAGGCTGTGTTATGATCTGGGGTTGCTTCAATTAGTCAGGTCTAGAGTCAGCAATATTATGCAGCAATAAATAAGTCAGCTGAGTACCTGATTGTACTGAATAACCAGGATATCCCATCAATGGGCATATTTCAGGACAACAATGCCAAGATTCATCGGGGTCAAATTGTGAAAGAGTGGTTCAGGGAGCATGAGGAATCATTTTCACACATGAATTGGCCACCAGAGTCCTGACCTTTTATACTACAAGCTAAAAACACTCTGCGCCATCTTGGTTTGATAATTACGCCTGGGTGCCTCTCCCTCTTGCGCGGAGCTGGATCTACGTGACTTCCGAAGGCTTTGTGTTGTATGAGGAATTATCTGAAAAATAAGAGTCTTGGCTATTGGCTGGAATATTTGACAGACCGTTTTAAAACCCAATGGAAAGCAAATAATACTCGCAGTGGAGGCAGGTCGATGCTAGTTTTTCCCACTTCAGATAGGCCAATTGTGCTTTCAGTCAAAGAAATACACCCAATTGATGACGGTTTTGCATAAAACTCTGCAAGTACAAAACCCCTTTGGCTAAAATACGCAAAGCCATGGGATTGGTACTCCAGCAACCAAAGTTTTATGAAATACAATTAAGCAGAACAGTTTACCAGCACATTGTTTATGGTGTGACATGAAGCTGCAGTACATATTTGGGAATTAGGTCATAGTTTCCAATGTTATTGACAAAGTTTTGAAATTTATTAATTTCATTAGTCAATTAATTTACGTTTTGGGCTTAAAAACCACTTTCCCAGAAGGAATGGATATATGTTAAGGATATTTAATCAAAATATTGAGGTTAACAGTTTATTATATATTATTACATTTATGAAATATATAGTTTAATAACTTCTGTACCGCTAGAGGGAGTTTGGCATTAAGTAGTTAATAGCTGTTCAAATGCAGCCACATTCACACTTTTTTCATTTTCTTGACTTAAAAACTGTTCTGGTGTTCTAGAGCTTTGTTGTTACTGCTAGCTCAGAAATGCATCTTGTTGGACTGTTCATTTTAGTTTTTTCATTTATAGTGTATATTCTCAAAAAATCATTAGTCTTCTTTTTGCATTTTATAAAGCACAATAATAAGAATATAATAATAATTATAATATTAATAATGTATCTCTAATAAAATAAATCAGGAGTTGATATCGGCCCGAGAAATCTTGATCAGAGCATCCTATATATTATTTTCTTGTCTTCATTTAGCTTACCACAAGTTTGAATTATTATATATGCATATTTTAAGGTTGTTTGTGAATAAAAAATGGTTTTGGGAAAACTGGAAAAAAAATACCCGGAAAATGGCTTAAAAGGATCAAAAAAACGGAATTTGCCTTTTTTAAAAACGGAATCCTAGGAGCCCTAATTTTACTCTGTATATAAGATTTTTAGCTGATAAACCATGCTTCTTAATGTTTTATTTGCGGTCATATAAATGAGTTATATTGCAATATGAGTTATATTGTGTTGGTAGGATTTACATCTCTGCCAAAACTGTTATTCAGCAAATTATCTGGCTATTTTAAAGACAAACTAACATAACATTAACATGAATTGTCCTGTATTGCTTCGGGTAATGATACAAAATAAATAATAACTGAAGATTCCACACACTGTAAGCTCCGATGGCCTCAGAGCTTACATCAGTCTTCTGTTTCCGCAGGCGGGCTATAGAGAGTGCTTTGCATCTAAAACAAAAAGTACCTTCATTGCCACAAAGTTAATGTCTTCTTTCTGGAAAACCTTTGGCAGGTGGGGTAGCACATCTCCCTGGAGATGGGTCGCTGCCGCAAACCGAAAGGAACAGTCGCAGCCCGTTTGCCATGGGACACTGGTTGACCTCTGCCTCAACATGGCTGTCAACATGGCACTGAGGTTTCGACGCTGGTTGACAATGGCATGGTGCTGGGACAGCCACAGTGTGTCCTTCACTTCCTGGAATATTTAGAGGATTAATTCTATGTAACCTAATTTGATAATTGCAAAATACTTATCCCAAAATATAGGTATATATTCTTACATTCACTTTGAGGTCACTGACCCCTAATGTGGCAGCTGCTGATTTCAGAACAGCAGTACGATTAGCACTGTTTCTGAAATAGAGATGCAGCGCTAGATCGTCCCTAAATGTGGCCATGTAGGGAACATGTAGGGAGCATCTCTGCATGCCAGGGCCAGACGGTGGGCAGCACAGGCAACGGTAACAATCCAAGGAAAGTTATCTGTCATCTGTTTTGCCACACCGTTCCCGGATCCTTTTTCAAAAAAGAAGGGTGTATGCACTTTTTTATACCAATGTATGAAGTCAATTAAAGAAGGATTTATGCAAGTCCTGACTACATGTTACCTGTCATGACAGCTGCCCCATCAGTGCCCAGACCATAAAGCTGGTTAGTAGGGACACCCTTTCTGTGTAGGATGTCCACCACCGCAACCGTAATGGTGTCAGCTTTGCCGTCTGACAATTAGGGCTGGGCGATATGGCTAAATACGATACATGGCGATATATACGATACATATCTTGATATAAAAATTTTCCTATTAAATAATTTTCAATCAGAGTCATATACTTAATATAAGCAGCCTTTACTTAGTGCAATTGTATGTGCACAGCTTGTGCACAACTTCTTTTAGGAGTTGCCTCAATGACACAGAATAATGGTGACTGGATAAACTTGTGCTTGCACTGAACATTGTTTCAACACCGTGTGTGTGTGTGTGTGCAAATGCAATAAAAAATTTATACAACTTGTTAACAGTTGAAATAAAAAGAAATAGTTTCACTCTCTCAATGGCATAAAAAGTCAACAAAAATTATCTTTTCAATATTGAGTCGGGTCGGTTTTCCAGTGGGATACACAAACAAAACTAGTGCTCACTAAATGATCACAAGGCAGAATAATAGACAATCAGAAACGTATACTTAAAGTAAAAAAGGATGTATGCCTATTTATTTATCAGATGTGCAAAGAAATGTGCGCTAAATATTGTTCCAAATTATTTCTTTAAAAAAAATAAAATAAATAGGCCTACCTGTGTGCGTGATAATCTTGCTTAAAGCTGTTCTCGAACCCAGGGATTAAAGTTCTTCGTTGCTACGATGGAAGTCCGTCGTTTCGATTCCAGAGGCTGTTGCTTATGAGATTAGTGTAGATCCGCAAATACATATAAGAATAATAATCAACGTGTGATTTTACTTGACACAATTCGATAACAAAGTTATAGTCCAGTTGTTTTACTCATCGGAGAGTCAACACTTGATGAGGACTATCCAGTTGGTGCGAGCAGAGAATGATTTTCACTTAATAGTGTCAATCCAATAGGCTATATTCAGCAGCTCAACGTTTTTATAAAACACAGTTTTTTAGGTACATTTTAATTTCTCAATTATTAAGACATATATAACTTACTTACGTCTTTACATCCTAAAAATTACCCTGATAGTTTCTAATATTTACATAGTAGCGTAGGTTTTATAAATTTTATAAATTGCGTGTTGGGACCTTAACATGACCTCACAAAATTTCTGCTGTTTTTTTTCACTTTAATCCCTTTGAACCTGAAGGTTTAGCTTTTCGAGCGCTTCCTCAAAAAATTATTTCCGATTTGGTAAATTATATCTGGGATTGATTGTCTTAAAGGGTAACTACACCCACTGTTTCAGTCTGTCTCCGCCCATGAAACAATTTTGAAAAATACTTTGTGGGGTGAGCGAGGGAGAAGGGTGGGGGCGCGGAGGAGCTGCCATCGTCATTTGCATCAATGAACGTAGCTACATTGTACAAATTATTACGTATAACTCGGATCAAACTGTCAAACTAGACATTGCACATCAAATATGAATCAAGATTCAGCAACTGCATGGCCTATTTCTCACCTCAAATATCTTCAGAAACATATTTTAGTGGACTATTTAGGTGGAATAAGAGTTTATGAACAGGACGCAACGTTCCGGTTTAAAAACGTGGAGCTGAAACAAAAGTAACGTGGGTCTGACCAATCAGGTGCCGGCTGTTTCCGTTGTGGGCGACAACAATTATCTATATGACGTAGAGGTACCTCCAAAGAGGTACTCTGACATCACGATTGGGGCGGGGGCAGTGTGTGGAGCAGAAAGGAAATTTCAACCATTACGCTGCGTTCTCACATCGAGCAACTTCGGTCACCCAGTCGCCGGAAGTCCATTCATTCTCTATGAAGCTGAGCGACGGTTAGCGACCTGAGCAACTAGAGCGACCAAAATCGGCCGATAAATGTTGCCCGCAATTTCACTTTTGAGCGACCGTCGGCCGTAACAGCCAATCAGAGTTCCACGCTTCATATTTCTCCAAACCGACACAAAACCATTTTGTGAATAATTGTTCCGCCCGATTTTACTCAAATTGCAGCAATGGAGGAGCAGCTAATAATAATGGTCCAAGCCTACCCCGTCCTGTTCAATGTATAACATAACCTTAAAGGATATATGTGGTTGTTCTACCAATATCACATTGAGCCCAAACTACATGTTGAGTTTTATACATAAATCTATCTATGTATCTAGATAGATAGTTAAAGATCGCTAGCTCGCAACGAAGATAGACATAGGCTAGCCTATCGCTAGCTAGCGAGAACACATAATTATCAGTGTCATGAAATAACTATAAAGAATAGAATGCATCGCAAATATGTCTTTGTTATATGTAAGCTACTGCCGTTTTCTCTTCATCAAAAAATTGTAGCTGCACGAGCTGACTTGGATGACACAACAGGAAGCTCTTGCCCCGCCCCCAGCCTAGTAGAATTGACCGACTCAGCGACCAAGTCGCTCGATGTGAGAACGCAGCGTTAGGGGCAGCCCAAAGACGCTTTTCTACCAGTTTCTCCCGATTTATGTTATTATTTCAGAATTGTTGAAATAACTAAAACAATCCCAAACAGTTACGTCTGCAATGTGCTGCATGGTTACGCAGCCAACTCGCCAGTTCTTCAATAAACTAATTTGGCCGCATAATGTTATAAAGATCTTTTAAATACTAATTTGGCCGCATAAAAAGCACAGTATGAGCAAAGCGTGATATTCTCGATATGTAAAAACATAGCTTTATACTAGTGGTGGGCATAGATTATTTTTTTTAATCTAGATTAATCTCACTGTAATCTTGGAATTAATCTAGATTAATCTAGATTAAAATGGCTCATTTGAATTCTGCCGAAGGCATTCAGAATATGTGTGCTACCCAAATAATGACTAAAAGTAAGTCTTTGAGAACGGGTTTCTCAAGCCAGGTGGCGCATTAGACCAGGGGCTCATCTCCTGTTTCCAAAATGCATCACAAACTGCTTGGGAAGTTTCTTAAAAATAAATTTTCCCTGAAGCAAACCCGGCGGCTTCATAGCTGCATCCATGTTAGCACGTCACGTTTGATGTGGTAATTTCACAGTAGGCATACACACAGGTTCGAAGACTCGTTCTCGCCCCCTACTGTGATGTTCTGGAATTATGTATGTCTGTTTATATTATTGTTTTCTTTCATCATTGCATTCCCCTCTGTTCGTGGGTTGTCTGAGTCGAATTCGTGTGTTTGTTTACCCTGTCTTGTGTATGCACTGTTTAGGTGACTTCGGGATTTTCCGAGGGGTTCGTGTTCTGCTACTTCCTGGTTTTCCTTAGGCGTAATTGTATAGATTACTAACTCGTGCTAACAATCACTCGGGTGGTTTATTAGTTAAATGCACTTACTAAACCAATTAACATAAACGTCTACTAACGAACTAACGGTCTGTCTTATAGTTAGGTATTAACAAGATTAACCAGTTTGTCCGCGATCTCTGTTATTCGCCCCAGCTGTTTGTATGTAGTTTCACCTCTCCTGATTACTGAGCACACTCCGCTCCTCTTTGAGCCCGTTGTTTGTTATGCATGTTTCCGACTCCCTTCCATGTCTTTGTTATGTTTCCGTGATTGTATCATTGCTACCTCATGTGTTAACCTCACGTAGTTTGTTACCCCTCCCTTTCCTATACGTATAGACCCACATATCTGTTTGTTCCCTGTCAGAACGTACACTTTATTTCCTGTGCCTGAGATTGTGAAAGCCAGAGACTTATTGATTACCTGAGACACCCTTTCCGTACGACCCGAGATAGCCTAGCGATTTTGTTTGTTTGCCATTTGGTTTCGACTTCTGATTGTTTTTTGACTTTGCCTTTGCCTTTGCCTGCCGTTTTTGTACCTCTGCCTTTGATTTCCGGTTTTTAGACTTTTGATTCCTGACTACTCTTTTGCTTTCCGTTTTTGTACTGTATATATTCTGATATCCTGGCTTTTTGACCTCACCCTTTGAAATAAAACTACGTTTCTGCTTATCCCTGTCTGCTATTGGGTTTTCTGAGTCCAGACGTAACACCTACAGTGCAATTCGGCTAGGTATACATCCGTGCTAAAATATCAAGGTGAAAGTCATCATAGCTTGCGTAGTATAGACCCAGCTCCCAACCCAACTTTGAGAATAGATTAACGGCGATATTTTTTTTATCGCCCGATAAGAGTCTCACGCTAACGCAGCACGTTAACGCCGATAACGGCCCACCACTACTTTATACATTTCTTCCCATATGTCTGTTATTCAGCTTAATTTCTGATGAGACATTAGATCCAGTATACAGTAAACAGCCAATGTAAAGCACTCCACCTCACAACCTTACCTAACATGTATGTCCATCTGTTTCACAACAGAAACATCAGTAGTTTCATCCAGTTTGAGGTCAATGGCCTGTGATGACTGGATGTTGCTGAGGATGGGCTTCTCCACAACACCTGCAAAGATCTCCAACATTTCATCCACCATCCAGTAGGAATGATAATTAGTCTTCTGTCCAATCTTTAAGAGAAACAAAGCGTAATTAAATCATCAGAATCATTTGGTCTACAATTTCTTCTTAGAATTGTTAGAACGTTAAGATTGCCTGTTGTATATGCCTTCAGTTTAGCAAAATAGTTGCAGCCCAGCAATTCAGCCAGTTCCAGGAGGGCTGGATAATTTGTATGGTGTGCGATCTTGTGCTTCACCAGCCAATACATGCACTTGAACGCTCCAAAAATAGCCTCATGAAATGCTGCAATCACTGAAGAACTTGTATAACAAAACATAATCTAAAGGTAAAAGAATGAAGAAAGGTAAAAAAAAATTATGCTTATTATTATTAGTAATAATAATAGTTATTAATAATTTTTTTAAATGGCAGCACGGTCAAGAAACTTATGTACTTACGTGGAAAACCAATAGTAGCTTTTAACCAAGAGTGTATACCTTGTGAAATTAATAAAAATACCACTTTATTGCAGATTGAAGATAAGTTAAGAATAATATAACATTTCATGAGCCTCACATATGAGTTGAAGGTGGTGGTCGGTGTTCATATGTTTATCCAGGTAGTCCATTTTGAATAATGTCCTCTCTGAACGGTCGTTTTGTGGGCCACCTTTTGACAGGTTGTTTGTTCTGTCTGCACACTCTGCAGAACATTTTTAAATATATGAAACAATTTATGTCAGGAATGTTTAATTTATTTTATGTATTTACCTATGTAGGGCAGGAGTTCTCAATCTTAATAATTTTTTTGCATCAGTGCCCTCCTTGACCAATATGAGTTGTCTATCTGCCCCAATAGCTGATATCTTCTTTAAGCTAGCTATGTAATAATCAAAACTACACACATTTTTTTATTAATGCCCAGATTAATATTAAGATTAATTGGTTATTGTCAAGAAAGTCTACTCAAAATATGAATATATGCAAATGGTTTCTTACACCATGTAGATTAACTGTGTGCAGCACAGAGACAAACAGGGCATTTTGGAAATGTTTCACTGAAGGAGAAACTGACACACTTTCTCGTCAAAGCTTGCCTTGCGCTGAACACAAAAAGGCCTGAGACGAAGTGCGTGGAGGGTTGGACCCGAGAAGCACGACTCAGAACAATGGATGTAATAAATACCCGCAAGGGCTTTATTAAGGAAAGTTCCGTAATCGTTGTCTTAGCACAAGCAAAGGTCATACACAAAAAGATCCAGCCAATAAACAAAAGTACCGAGGGAGAAGGCAGTCTCGTCGTCGGTAAGCCAGGCAGTAGTTTGGAACCAGGAAGGCAATCAGCGTGGCAGAGGTACAAACGGGAGAAGGCAAAAGAATAGTCGAAAAACAAGCAGGGTCAGACCGGAGTCCTCGCCGCGTGGCAAAAGTACAAAATCAGCAAGCAGGAATCGTGGTCAGGACAGGCAGTGAAAACAAAAGGCTGGCAGTAAACAGTGGTCAAAAAACAGGCTTGGATCAAAACAGGAAATCAGAAAACGTAGACTTGACAAATGCTTAAGAGTGCTAGTGAGGCAACAATTTCGCACAGAACCGGTGAAAACTGAGGGCTTATATGTGTGTGTAGACAGGTGCAAACGCTTATCTTGAGAACAGAGAGAAATTAGAAACAGCTTGGGAAAACGAGATGAAGATCATTAGTCAATTAGTAATTATCCCATCCTAGCGTTAGTAAATTCGTTAATTAGTAAGGACATGCACTAGAAACGTAAGGTAACAATTAACTACAAGAGATTAGATGGTTAGTAAGCAATGATCTAGCTAATTGTTAGTAATCTGTTAGTTAGACAAGGAATGGCAGATACAATGGAAAACACGTAAGCAAAAGCGGGAGAGAGAGAAAGCATGAACGCGAGTTCGCGGAAACACATAGAAATGTATGAAACTAATAAACTATGACAGAACGTGAATACAAATAAGGGCGTGACATAACAATAAACATAAAACATGGCGTGGAACGGTTAGAACCGTAACAAGGCCTATGATAATGTTGAAAAATTAACAAGGTGCTAGAACAAACAAACTAATCTCATCGCATGTAGCCTAACCCAGCAGCCAGAAACTCTAACATCAGCTAGAGAGACTTTTATATCAACGTTCCAATAAGTAGGCTAGTGCATTCTACACACACTGTTGAAGGGAAAAGCGTGAACCCCAAAGCTATGCCAGCACCTATGGATTTCATGACGGCAGCTTTATTG
>JAKUDI010001162.1:0-17466 GCA_022702515.1 Ilyophis sp. 1 JC-2022 | reverse complement strand
AGAAAGACATTTCAGGATTTTATGTTAAGTAATGTAAGCAATAATCCACGATGCAAAGTGGAGGGTGGTTGCCTCAGTGGAGTGTGTTAAAACCGCGTAATCCACACCTCGGAGTGGATTATTGCGCTTATACCATGGTTACCAACAATGATTATATATAGTTATATTTTTATTTTTATAAAATATGTTCATTTATATGAAAAGTCACAGATCAGCATACCTTACAATCAATTTGAATGAAACCTACCCCCTTCCCAAAAACATACAGCCCCCAACCCCCCCCCCCCCCCAAAACCCTATCATCTCAGTACACTTCATCATTCAAGGATAAAACTAAATAAAATACAAATAATAATACAACCATAAAGGTAGCAGAGAAAATTGTCCCCCCAAGGAAAGACGTTGAAGAGACAGAAAGCTGATTACATTGATTAACATTAACCAAGCAATTCCGTTATTTCAACAGCAGTCCCTTTCCAGAACTCTAAAGTAGTAGCCCTAGCTTTATTGACTCTAGCTGCTGACAGTTCCATCATGATAATGTCTTGAAAAGACAATAACCATTTTTGAATGTGAAGATCATGGGGGGGGGGGGGTAACCAGCGCTGGACAATACGTTTTTTTGCTGCTGTTAACCCAGCAAGCAAAACTTTACCTTGCTTCCCATTTAACTGAATATTTGAATCATCATTAAGATGGAGTACGCTCGGTTCAAAGGGTGCATCCGAGTGAACTATCTTTGACAGAATAGGTACTATATTACTCCAAAATATGTAAACCCCAGGGCAATCTCATACCATGTGTTTAAATGTACCTGGAACTCCATTGGGATACAGACTTGTAAGACTGGAATTGAGATCTCAGTGCACCTGGACACACAACAATCGGGGGTTGAAGTCTGTGTACTCTAGGATGTAATAAACCAGAACTTCAATGCCGTAAAACGTCTGCTGGACCATCAGGCGTGACGTTTATGACGGTCAAAGAATGTCTCCAGACGTCATGAGCTTGGACTGTCGTAACAACAAGCACACACAGGGCCATAGTGCCCCCATATGGCGTTATCAGGGCAGGTCAATTCCCTGTCCTTTAACATATTTTCACCCACAACACAACATGGCTATAGATTACTTTTGTCCTCAAAAAGCTTAAAAACATACAAATGTGATTGATACTTTTGCTACATTGTACAGTATACACTGGAACTAGTCTGGGCACTGGAACATACATTATACACTCTTTCCAGCGAGATAATTATGTATTGTTCAGTTTTTGAGTGTTACATTAGTAAATACATCAAGTTAATGTACCTACATTAACAGGGACAACTAGGGTGTAAATGTAATATTCTCAACAGGAATTCTGGGACATTTGTGGCATTAATATCAATCACATTTGAAAAACTATATAGAGATGGAGATTTTCATGGCAACACAAACTTAGACCTATTCATGTTTGATATCATTTTGATGGTCTCGGTGTGAGTGGTGCAATGGTCTACATGTCCTAAATGTGTAACATGGATGGAAGGTATATTTCATAAACACTGGCGTAAGCTGCCGTTGTTAAATTGCCCTTACATAAAACCATTCTGTGAAACCCCCTAGAAAAGTGCTGACCAGTTTTATGGTTTTACGACCGTCTGCAGCCAGATCAAGCGCAGAGTTTGAGCATATAAGCAAAGGAGACAAACTAATCTGGGAAGGCTGTAGCCAGTCTTTCCGCACATCGTACTTCAGGTCATTGTGTGTAGCAAATTGCCAGGTATGACTAAGTATTTTCTTCTGTACTGTATTTGAATTTGGAATGTTCAATCTGTAACTATGTATTGATGATTTAAGTAAGTAACCTACCTGGTAATAAATTAGTTAAACTTGATTTGTGTGGTTTCTCTGAACATTGACGTACTTTCTCTGTGCACCGGTATGGGTTGATTAATTTCCTCAGTCATGGTTATCCCCTCAGCTGGTCTAGGGAGGTTGACTATTTAAGCTTAATGTATCACGGAGTATTGCACCTGTAGAACTATGTCTTAAAGTAGATCACCTCCGCCTGGCGGTTATACATGTTGAGAACGGTGGTTGCCAATATTCCTTTAGTCGGTCCCTGAGTCTTAACCATAGAGTATACCGCACAAAGTGACTTCTTCCGCAACCTCTGAGATAACCGCAGATATCTAGTCAGCTGTGAGTCGTACGCATTAAGGGCCCAATGTAAATCGCGGTGTTAACAGACAGATCCAGCCCAGAGAACCGTCTTTAAAGTATGAGAGTCCTTTAACAAATCAAGTGGAAATTGTATATACTAAATTATAATATTAAATGGAGTCAGATAAACGAGTACAGAATCAGCGTTGGTGGCTGATGATTTACTGCAATATATAGAGGCTGTTCTTTGGATAAACTGTGATCAAGGTAGACCAGACTAAAAGCGGAAGGTAACGTGGTACGAGTATCTTTGATTTGTGGCCCCTTGTTAGCTAATCCCGTTAATCTAAAGAGCAGTCTAACCCGGTTGCAAGAACCTTAATACTACTTTCCTAACTTTTCCCTTTTCCCACAGCAATAGCGGAATACATCACGCGTAAACCTTCGCTCCGAGCTATTCCCTCATTGGTCTAGCCGCGCGGAGTTTTACAATTTGGTTTGTAACATGATTTTAGTTTATGTTTCCAGATGTTACAATTTGGAGAACTCGAAATGATTTGTGTTGCTAATTCCCAGATTTACAGTTGGTGACCCCGACGTGATGAACCGTTGCTATTTGTGAGATTCACAAATTGGTGACGGCAACGTGATTCCAGATTGCTATTTGTGAGATTCACAAATTGGTGACGGCAACGTGATTCCAGATTGCTATTTGTGGGATTTACCATTTACCTCCAAATTTCTCCTGCACCCGTGTCTAAGGAATCCTTTGCAGTTCGGCGTACTTGACAGGATATTCCTTACAGGGAGTTTCTGTTCAGCTAAATTGCTGGTTCTTCATCCTTGGTGTGGTGAGTAACACAATTATCTTATGTATTAGCATATACTAGGGAGAGTTGTTGTTGTTTCACCACATCTAGAGGCTGTTTAGGGGATTTGCGTCTAAGTGCAAAGTTTTCCTTTCACCCGTATGCAATGTATGCAATGTTGACACTGTCATTCTAAAATGCAGAAGTCATATATGCAATTAGGTCACTATAATGACAATATCATTTTAAAACCCTAGAATGGGTAAATTAAAGTTGATATATATATGTGTACGTATGTGTAGATGTATGTATATGTATGTGTGTGTGCGTATGTGTATGTATATGTGTATGTATATATAGCTATATATAGATATATATATCTATTAGAACAATAGCATATGTGGCACTGCTCTAAAATCCAGCAGGCCACGCTTTCATAGGAAGGCATATCTTTAAAAAACTGCATAACATCGTTGCAGAAATTAATAAATGGCTCATAGGCTATTTTCATGTAAAAACAGAAGTCTTTCTTCTGTAGTTACTTTTTTGGCACCATATTGGTGTTTTTCTGTGTTTTTAATTTGTGTTTTAAGCTATACATCCGTGAAATCATAAAGCTAAAGTGCGGTAGCATACTTGCTATAAATATATAAATCATGCCTGGGCATGTCATGTAGGAAATGTTGGGATTCACTAATATACCTACTTGGGTGCCCATTAAGTTAACTGAGGCATATTTATAAAATTTCATGGATGTATTGTTGTGTAAATTTCCCCTAGCACAATCACATGTGTTAGAATGTCTGTCAGTGAGCCAGTTAATGTTATAAAATGAATCAAATGCCACCAGAGCTTGCACTTGCCTTAATTAGGGTCAACATCTTTTGTTCTTACAAGGTGAAGTGTGTATGACTACTAAGGGAAAGTCTTTCTAGTCGGGGCTGCTAAATGGTTTTACAGGTTGGGAGAATAGTTCTTCCTTAATTAAATAAATAAATAAATAAATACATAGAAGAAGCTATTTCTTCTTTAGGTTTACTCCATATTAGCCCCTTTCATTTAAAAGCTGAAAGTAGGGTCATTTTCTAGCACAGACTGGCTTACTGGTCTCTTTTTGTCCTTTTGTCACCTTATTTCTCTTTCTCTATGTGGGTGTTAAATATCCTTGTTTCTTAAAGAGAAGTGAACCTACATTCTTCAGAGAGTGTATGATTTTAGTTTTCAATAACCGAAACCTGGAGATAATCATTGCAATGTAAATTCAGACATGTGTTGTTATGCAAAACCAAAAGTTTTGTATATTCCGATTCTCTCAACTATATAATACCACTAATAATGAATAACTGTTTCATTTAATCTGTTTGCTGTATCTGGGGAAAATGTTTTAGAATTATGTGAAATTTTCTTGCTATGTGTAGTATTTCTGTGAATATTAATAGCAAGTGTCACATTCATTTTAAAGTGTATATCACAGACTCCAGGATGCGACAAACTCAGAATATTACCCAACTCATATACCATAAAATATGTTTAGTGTGTTTTTGTGGTATTTTTACTTTTATACTATCCTTTTGGATATGGTTTTTTAATACATAACTTATAATGGCACATGTACGTAGTAGCATTTTGAACACCTGTCAGCATATGTGATACATTGTGAAAGAAATGATGAAATCTCTGCATGGCTGCAGTCACAGCTCGATGATTTAATCTCAGTATTCTGCATGGTTGGCAAATCTGGTGGCCACTGGTTTCCAACACCTCACCCATAGTAATAAAACCATCATTAGGGCAATTAGGTCTGAAGCGCAGGCGCTTCTCACCATCAGCCATTCACTACTCAATCAGACCCGTACCATCGAGCGTGACTTATGCACAGGACTTGTTTACTGCTGAACATATGCACAGGACTTGTTTCAATGTTTATGATGTTTACTAGAATTGAATGTGCCGTTATGTATTGGATTCTTTGTTTCCTTTCCTTTAATTCACCCAGACTAAGTGTATCCAAATTCCACTACCATACGCTCTATTGGCGTAGTAGTGAAGAATCAGATCATTAAATTATATTATTTAATAGGATACATTACCATGAAGGGCACTGAAACCATATTCACCACTCGTATGTGTTGCCATGAGGCCTACAGTTATATAATTTGTACCTGTAATACCCTACAATCTTTTTCCCACAATAACACCAAGCTCATTACTGTTCAGTCCTTACACGGTCACGCACATGCAATCCAGATCTCCCACACGCAATGGTGCGTCCTCAGTAAGGTGAACTCCTTCACCTATGGAGGTCTGACCTGCCCAGCCAACCACACTTTCTGCCTGGAAGTGACGGAAGACGTTGCAATGGGTCAGATCAACTTCCTGGGGAGTGTTCCACTGGAGGTGGCCGTATCACCGTGATGGGAGGAAACATTCTGCGAGCAAGGAACGCGGGCCCTGACTGACCTAATGGACTTGGTGCAACAGCTGCCCCGGGGCTGGCTATGGGACTAGAGTCACCAGCAGGGTTCACCCAGCCAGGGTGTAGCCCAATGACTCCTTGGGACTGTGTTCTTTTTGTCCCACGGCGCCAGAGGGGGGAACTGTAAGACTGGAATTGAGATCTCAGTGCACCTGGACACACAACAATCGGGGGTTGAAGTCTGTGTACTCTAGGATGTAATAAACCAGAACTTCAATGCCGTAAAACGTCTGCTGGACCATCAGGCGTGACGTTTATGACGGTCAAAGAATGTCTCCAGACGTCATGAGCTTGGACTGTCGTAACAACAAGCACACACAGGGCCATAGTGCCCCCATATGGCGTTATCAGGGCAGGTCAATTCCCTGTCCTTTAACATATTTTCACCCACAACACAACATGGCTATAGATTACTTTTGTCCTCAAAAAGCTTAAAAACATACAAATGTGATTGATACTTTTGCTACATTGTACAGTATACACTGGAACTAGTCTGGGCACTGGAACATACATTATACACTCTTTCCAGCGAGATAATTATGTATTGTTCAGTTTTTGAGTGTTACATTAGTAAATACATCAAGTTAATGTACCTACATTAACAGGGACAACTAGGGTGTAAATGTAATATTCTCAACAGGAATTCTGGGACATTTGTGGCATTAATATCAATCACATTTGAAAAACTATATAGAGATGGAGATTTTCATGGCAACACAAACTTAGACCTATTCATGTTTGATATCATTTTGATGGTCTCGGTGTGAGTGGTGCAATGGTCTACATGTCCTAAATGTGTAACATGGATGGAAGGTATATTTCATAAACACTGGCGTAAGCTGCCGTTGTTAAATTGCCCTTACATAAAACCATTCTGTGAAACCCCCTAGAAAAGTGCTGACCAGTTTTATGGTTTTACGACCGTCTGCAGCCAGATCAAGCGCAGAGTTTGAGCATATAAGCAAAGGAGACAAACTAATCTGGGAAGGCTGTAGCCAGTCTTTCCGCACATCGTACTTCAGGTCATTGTGTGTAGCAAATTGCCAGGTATGACTAAGTATTTTCTTCTGTACTGTATTTGAATTTGGAATGTTCAATCTGTAACTATGTATTGATGATTTAAGTAAGTAACCTACCTGGTAATAAATTAGTTAAACTTGATTTGTGTGGTTTCTCTGAACATTGACGTACTTTCTCTGTGCACCGGTATGGGTTGATTAATTTCCTCAGTCATGGTTATCCCCTCAGCTGGTCTAGGGAGGTTGACTATTTAAGCTTAATGTATCACGGAGTATTGCACCTGTAGAACTATGTCTTAAAGTAGATCACCTCCGCCTGGCGGTTATACATGTTGAGAACGGTGGTTGCCAATATTCCTTTAGTCGGTCCCTGAGTCTTAACCATAGAGTATACCGCACAAAGTGACTTCTTCCGCAACCTCTGAGATAACCGCAGATATCTAGTCAGCTGTGAGTCGTACGCATTAAGGGCCCAATGTAAATCGCGGTGTTAACAGACAGATCCAGCCCAGAGAACCGTCTTTAAAGTATGAGAGTCCTTTAACAAATCAAGTGGAAATTGTATATACTAAATTATAATATTAAATGGAGTCAGATAAACGAGTACAGAATCAGCGTTGGTGGCTGATGATTTACTGCAATATATAGAGGCTGTTCTTTGGATAAACTGTGATCAAGGTAGACCAGACTAAAAGCGGAAGGTAACGTGGTACGAGTATCTTTGATTTGTGGCCCCTTGTTAGCTAATCCCGTTAATCTAAAGAGCAGTCTAACCCGGTTGCAAGAACCTTAATACTACTTTCCTAACTTTTCCCTTTTCCCACAGCAATAGCGGAATACATCACGCGTAAACCTTCGCGCGGCTAGACCAATGAGGGAATAGCTCGGAGCGAAGGTTTACGCGTGATGTATTCCGCTATTGCTGTGGGAAAAGGGAAAAGTTAGGAAAGTAGTATTAAGGTTCTTGCAACCGGGTTAGACTGCTCTTTAGATTAACGGGATTAGCTAACAAGGGGCCACAAATCAAAGATACTCGTACCACGTTACCTTCCGCTTTTAGTCTGGTCTACCTTGATCACAGTTTATCCAAAGAACAGCCTCTATATATTGCAGTAAATCATCAGCCACCAACGCTGATTCTGTACTCGTTTATCTGACTCCATTTAATATTATAATTTAGTATATACAATTTCCACTTGATTTGTTAAAGGACTCTCATACTTTAAAGACGGTTCTCTGGGCTGGATCTGTCTGTTAACACCGCGATTTACATTGGGCCCTTAATGCGTACGACTCACAGCTGACTAGATATCTGCGGTTATCTCAGAGGTTGCGGAAGAAGTCACTTTGTGCGGTATACTCTATGGTTAAGACTCAGGGACCGACTAAAGGAATATTGGCAACCACCGTTCTCAACATGTATAACCGCCAGGCGGAGGTGATCTACTTTAAGACATAGTTCTACAGGTGCAATACTCCGTGATACATTAAGCTTAAATAGTCAACCTCCCTAGACCAGCTGAGGGGATAACCATGACTGAGGAAATTAATCAACCCATACCGGTGCACAGAGAAAGTACGTCAATGTTCAGAGAAACCACACAAATCAAGTTTAAACTAATTTTATTACCAGGTAGGTTACTTACTTAAATCATCAATACATAGTTACAGATTGAACATTCCAAATTCAAATACAGTACAGAAGAAAATACTTAGTCATACCTGGCAATTTGCTACACACAATGACCTGAAGTACGATGTGCGGAAAGACTGGCTACAGCCTTCCCAGATTAGTTTGTCTCCTTTGCTTATATGCTCAAACTCTGCGCTTGATCTGGCTGCAGACGGTCGTAAAACCATAAAACTGGTCAGCACTTTTCTAGGGGGTTTCACAGAATGGTTTTATGTAAGGGCAATTTAACAACGGCAGCTTACGCCAGTGTTTATGAAATATACCTTCCATCCATGTTACACATTTAGGACATGTAGACCATTGCACCACTCACACCGAGACCATCAAAATGATATCAAACATGAATAGGTCTAAGTTTGTGTTGCCATGAAAATCTCCATCTCTATATAGTTTTTCAAATGTGATTGATATTAATGCCACAAATGTCCCAGAATTCCTGTTGAGAATATTACATTTACACCCTAGTTGTCCCTGTTAATGTAGGTACATTAACTTGATGTATTTACTAATGTAACACTCAAAAACTGAACAATACATAATTATCTCGCTGAAAGAGTGTATAATGTATGTTCCAGTGCCCAGACTAGTTCCAGTGTATACTGTACAATGTAGCAAAAGTATCAATCACATTTGTATGTTTTTAAGCTTTTTGAGGACAAAAGTAATCTATAGCCATGTTGTGTTGTGGGTGAAAATATGTTAAAGGACAGGAATTGACCTGCCCTGATAACGCCATATGGGGGCACTATGGCCCTGTGTGTGCTTGTTGTTACGACAGTCCAAGCTCATGACGTCTGGAGACATTCTTTGACCGTCATAAACGTCACGCCTGATGGTCCAGCAGACGTTTTACGGCATTGAAGTTCTGGTTTATTACATCCTAGAGTACACAGACTTCAACCCCCGATTGTTGTGTGTCCAGGTGCACTGAGATCTCAATTCCAGTCTTACAGTTCCCCCCTCTGGCGCCGTGGGACAAAAAGAACACAGTCCCAAGGAGTCATTGGGCTACACCCTGGCTGGGTGAACCCTGCTGGTGACTCTAGTCCCATAGCCAGCCCCGGGGCAGCTGTTGCACCAAGTCCATTAGGTCAGTCAGGGCCCGCGTTCCTTGCTCGCAGAATGTTTCCTCCCATCACGGTGATACGGCCACCTCCAGTGGAACACTCCCCAGAAGTTGATCTGACCCATTGCAACGTCTTCCGTCACTTCCAGGCAGAAAGTGTGGTTGGCTGGGCAGGTCAGACCTCCATAGGTGAAGGAGTTCACCTTACTGAGGACGCACCATTGCGTGTGGGAGATCTGGATTGCATGTGCGTGACCGTGTAAGGACTGAGTGACAGTAATGAGCTTGGTGTTATTGTGGGAAAAAGATTGTAGGGTATTACAGGTACAAATTATATAACTGTAGGCCTCATGGCAACACATACGAGTGGTGAATATGGTTTCAGTGCCCTTCATGGTAATGTATCCTATTAAATAATATAATTTAATGATCTGATTCTTCACTACTACGCCAATAGAGCGTATGGTAGTGGAATTTGGATACACTTAGTCTGGGTGAATTAAAGGAAAGGAAACAAAGAATCCAATACATAACGGCACATTCAATTCTAGTAAACATCATAAACATTGAAACAAGTCCTGTGCATATGTTCAGCAGTAAACAAGTCCTGTGCATAAGTCACGCTCGATGGTACGGGTCTGATTGAGTAGTGAATGGCTGATGGTGAGAAGCGCCTGCGCTTCAGACCTAATTGCCCTAATGATGGTTTTATTACTATGGGTGAGGTGTTGGAAACCAGTGGCCACCAGATTTGCCAACCATGCAGAATACTGAGATTAAATCATCGAGCTGTGACTGCAGCCATGCAGAGATTTCATCATTTCTTTCACAATGTATCACATATGCTGACAGGTGTTCAAAATGCTACTACGTACATGTGCCATTATAAGTTATGTATTAAAAAACCATATCCAAAAGGATAGTATAAAAGTAAAAATACCACAAAAACACACTAAACATATTTTATGGTATATGAGTTGGGTAATATTCTGAGTTTGTCGCATCCTGGAGTCTGTGATATACACTTTAAAATGAATGTGACACTTGCTATTAATATTCACAGAAATACTACACATAGCAAGAAAATTTCACATAATTCTAAAACATTTTCCCCAGATACAGCAAACAGATTAAATGAAACAGTTATTCATTATTAGTGGTATTATATAGTTGAGAGAATCGGAATATACAAAACTTTTGGTTTTGCATAACAACACATGTCTGAATTTACATTGCAATGATTATCTCCAGGTTTCGGTTATTGAAAACTAAAATCATACACTCTCTGAAGAATGTAGGTTCACTTCTCTTTAAGAAACAAGGATATTTAACACCCACATAGAGAAAGAGAAATAAGGTGACAAAAGGACAAAAAGAGACCAGTAAGCCAGTCTGTGCTAGAAAATGACCCTACTTTCAGCTTTTAAATGAAAGGGGCTAATATGGAGTAAACCTAAAGAAGAAATAGCTTCTTCTATGTATTTATTTATTTATTTATTTAATTAAGGAAGAACTATTCTCCCAACCTGTAAAACCATTTAGCAGCCCCGACTAGAAAGACTTTCCCTTAGTAGTCATACACACTTCACCTTGTAAGAACAAAAGATGTTGACCCTAATTAAGGCAAGTGCAAGCTCTGGTGGCATTTGATTCATTTTATAACATTAACTGGCTCACTGGCGTCAGACAGACATTCTAACACATGTGATTGTGCTAGGGGAAATTTACACAACAATACATCCATGAAATTTTATAAATATGCCTCAGTTAACTTAATGGGCACCCAAGTAGGTATATTAGTGAATCCCAACATTTCCTACATGACATGCCCAGGCATGATTTATATATTTATAGCAAGTATGCTACCGCACTTTAGCTTTATGATTTCACGGATGTATAGCTTAAAACACAAATTAAAAACACAGAAAAACACCAATATGGTGCCAAAAAAGTAACTACAGAAGAAAGACTTCTGTTTTTACATGAAAATAGCCTATGAGCCATTTATTAATTTCTGCAACGATGTTATGCAGTTTTTTAAAGATATGCCTTCCTATGAAAGCGTGGCCTGCTGGATTTTAGAGCAGTGCCACATATGCTATTGTTCTAATAGATATATATATCTATATATAGCTATATATACATACACATATACATACACATACGCACACACACATACATATACATACATCTACACATACGTACACATATATATATCAACTTTAATTTACCCATTCTAGGGTTTTAAAATGATATTGTCATTATAGTGACCTAATTGCATATATGACTTCTGCATTTTAGAATGACAGTGTCAACATTGCATACATTGCATACGGGTGAAAGGAAAACTTTGCACTTAGACGCAAATCCCCTAAACAGCCTCTAGATGTGGTGAAACAACAACAACTCTCCCTAGTATATGCTAATACATAAGATAATTGTGTTACTCACCACACCAAGGATGAAGAACCAGCAATTTAGCTGAACAGAAACTCCCTGTAAGGAATATCCTGTCAAGTACGCCGAACTGCAAAGGATTCCTTAGACACGGGTGCAGGAGAAATTTGGAGGTAAATGGTAAATCCCACAAATAGCAATCTGGAATCACGTTGCCGTCACCAATTTGTGAATCTCACAAATAGCAATCTGGAATCACGTTGCCGTCACCAATTTGTGAATCTCACAAATAGCAACGGTTCATCACGTCGGGGTCACCAACTGTAAATCTGGGAATTAGCAACACAAATCATTTCGAGTTCTCCAAATTGGTAACATCTGGAAACATAAACTAAAATCATGTTACAAACCAAATTGTAAAACTCCGCGCGGCTAGACCAATGAGGGAATAGCTCGGAGCGAAGGTTTACGCGTGATGTATTCCGCTATTGCTGTGGGAAAAGGGAAAAGTTAGGAAAGTAGTATTAAGGTTCTTGCAACCGGGTTAGACTGCTCTTTAGATTAACGGGATTAGCTAACAAGGGGCCACAAATCAAAGATACTCGTACCACGTTACCTTCCGCTTTTAGTCTGGTCTACCTTGATCACAGTTTATCCAAAGAACAGCCTCTATATATTGCAGTAAATCATCAGCCACCAACGCTGATTCTGTACTCGTTTATCTGACTCCATTTAATATTATAATTTAGTATATACAATTTCCACTTGATTTGTTAAAGGACTCTCATACTTTAAAGACGGTTCTCTGGGCTGGATCTGTCTGTTAACACCGCGATTTACATTGGGCCCTTAATGCGTACGACTCACAGCTGACTAGATATCTGCGGTTATCTCAGAGGTTGCGGAAGAAGTCACTTTGTGCGGTATACTCTATGGTTAAGACTCAGGGACCGACTAAAGGAATATTGGCAACCACCGTTCTCAACATGTATAACCGCCAGGCGGAGGTGATCTACTTTAAGACATAGTTCTACAGGTGCAATACTCCGTGATACATTAAGCTTAAATAGTCAACCTCCCTAGACCAGCTGAGGGGATAACCATGACTGAGGAAATTAATCAACCCATACCGGTGCACAGAGAAAGTACGTCAATGTTCAGAGAAACCACACAAATCAAGTTTAACTAATTTATTACCAGGTAGGTTACTTACTTAAATCATCAATACATAGTTACAGATTGAACATTCCAAATTCAAATACAGTACAGAAGAAAATACTTAGTCATACCTGGCAATTTGCTACACACAATGACCTGAAGTACGATGTGCGGAAAGACTGGCTACAGCCTTCCCAGATTAGTTTGTCTCCTTTGCTTATATGCTCAAACTCTGCGCTTGATCTGGCTGCAGACGGTCGTAAAACCATAAAACTGGTCAGCACTTTTCTAGGGGGTTTCACAGAATGGTTTTATGTAAGGGCAATTTAACAACGGCAGCTTACGCCAGTGTTTATGAAATATACCTTCCATCCATGTTACACATTTAGGACATGTAGACCATTGCACCACTCACACCGAGACCATCAAAATGATATCAAACATGAATAGGTCTAAGTTTGTGTTGCCATGAAAATCTCCATCTCTATATAGTTTTTCAAATGTGATTGATATTAATGCCACAAATGTCCCAGAATTCCTGTTGAGAATATTACATTTACACCCTAGTTGTCCCTGTTAATGTAGGTACATTAACTTGATGTATTTACTAATGTAACACTCAAAAACTGAACAATACATAATTATCTCGCTGGAAAGAGTGTATAATGTATGTTCCAGTGCCCAGACTAGTTCCAGTGTATACTGTACAATGTAGCAAAAGTATCAATCACATTTGTATGTTTTTAAGCTTTTTGAGGACAAAAGTAATCTATAGCCATGTTGTGTTGTGGGTGAAAATATGTTAAAGGACAGGGAATTGACCTGCCCTGATAACGCCATATGGGGGCACTATGGCCCTGTGTGTGCTTGTTGTTACGACAGTCCAAGCTCATGACGTCTGGAGACATTCTTTGACCGTCATAAACGTCACGCCTGATGGTCCAGCAGACGTTTTACGGCATTGAAGTTCTGGTTTATTACATCCTAGAGTACACAGACTTCAACCCCCGATTGTTGTGTGTCCAGGTGCACTGAGATCTCAATTCCAGTCTTACAAGGTCTGTATCCCAATGGAGTTCCAGGTACATTTAAACACATGGTATGAGGATTGCCCTGAGGGGTTTACATATGTTTGGAGTTAATATATTACCTTTTCTGTCCAAAAGATAGTTCACCCTCGGAATGCACACCCTTTTGAACCGAGCGTACTCTCATCTTAATGATTGATTCCAAACATAATTTCAGTTAAATGGGAAAAGCAAGGTAAAGTTTTGCTTTGCTGGGTTAACAGCAGCAAAAAAACGTATTGTCCAGCGCTGGTTACCCCCCCCCCCCCATGATCTTCACAGTCAAAAATGGTTTATTGTCCTCTTTCAAGACATTATCAATGATGAGGAACTGTCAGCAGCGTAGAGTCAATAAAGCTAGGGCTCACTACTTTAGAGTTCTGGAAAAGGGGGACTGCTAGTTCGGAAATAACGGAATTGCTTGGTTAATGTTAATCTATGTAATCAGCTTTCTGTCTCTTCAACGTTCTTTCCTTGGCGGGGACAAATTTTCTCTTTTTCTGCCTACCTTTATGGTTGTATTATTATTTGTATTTTTATTTAGTTTTATCCTTGAATGGATGAAGTGTACTGGAGATGATAGGGTCTTTTTTGGTGGGGGGGGGGGGGGGGGGGGATTGGGGGCTGGTATGTTTTTCGGGAAGTAGGAATGGGTTAGGTTTCATTCAAATTGATTGTAAGGTAATGCTGATACTTGTGACTTTTCATATAAAATGAACATATTTTATAAAAATAAAAAATTTAACTTAATTATATTCATTGTTGGTAACCATGGGTAATAAGCGCTATAATCCACTCCGAGGTGTTGGGATTACGCGGTTTAACCACACTCACTGAGGCACCACCGTCCACTTTGCTCGTGGATTATTGCTTACCTTTACTTAAATAAAATCCTGAAATTGTCTTTCTACCTTGCCCACAATCACACTTGCGGTGGGGCTCTAGGTTCAACACTTTGCTCATTGATAGAAGTGCTTGCACTTGTTTTTAGTGTTAACATTAGCTTTAGCAATGAAAGCTCGTGGAATAGCCAAGATCTTTGTTCCTTTTGCCTGCTGACTCACGGGTTATACCTGAACTCTTTCACCAAGCAGGCAGTGTGGCCAAGGGTGGGGTTTTTCAGGGCCAAGTTAAAGGTGCAAATATTGAGTAGTCACAAAGGTAGTTTTTTTACTTTTGCCAGCCCATTCTGCTTTTTTGGAGAGGTTACCCCTGTCTTTCTACTACCCTGATCTGTCTATGCAGTTCATAGCTCTTGGGAACATTATTTGTTTATGACTTATAACAATTGATTCGGTGATTTATTGGAAAATTATTTCTTTGGTTGCTTTATGGATATCAAATATATTCAATGTCATATTTTATATAGTGTACATTTATACTGGTTTGATTCTCCTAAACCACCAGGGACTGCTTTGCTGGGTAATCTGACTTGAAAACTGAATTTGTTTGAGAATCCAAATCCTATTTTACGTCAGTGGGAGCTGCTATTAGTCAGTAATTTCCATGTTGCTTGGGTGTAATGCCATCTTGTGGTTACAAGAAAGTCTGTCTCAGAACATTGCGAAATCTTATGCAAGCAAAATGAGAACATCTGCTGTGCACACTAGACAGGTTGTTGTGTATATACACTCTCTACCAACGTACTACACTTGACAAGGCAACCCCAACAACTTGTACAAACTGTTATGGTATTTTGTTTTGTTGTTGGATTTCGACTTTGTTTTTACACCATTTTTGCTTTGAGTGAATAATTCCAGTTAGATTGAGTATTAAAAATGAGAGAATATGTGCAGAGATGTGGCAAAGGTCAGTTTATTAGATCTGAGTGCAGCCTCAGAATCTTTCAATACACAAGGCTCTCTAGGACAGGGGAAATAAAAAAATGTGTGCAACTTCCATTTCTTGCAATGAATGAGACTCAAACCTGACAGCTGGGGATGGTTTTCTTAGGAGATCCCCTCTCCATTCACTTTGAGCAAGGTAGGTGGTTTCCCTGGTCACCCAGAAAAGGGGGCATTGTCACGAGTGCATAACCACAGATTTGCTTCTGAAGGCTTCACTTCTATAACAAACATTGCTTCACCACCTGAGAAACTGCTGCATGACTCAATATCACATGATAATCTATATGTACTGTGCTGTGAACATCATTCACGGGGGGCCCCAGTGTTATGTTCACATTGGTCATTCTATGCTTCCCCTCAACAATTAAATAATGTTTAATGTGACGTAATGAGCATCTAAGATGAAACTGAATATACAGTATATGAAGTTTAGACTAAGTAAAGGGAAGCAAAAAAATTACATTCTTATGACAATTAAAGTGATTGTAAAAGGGCTGGAAATAGTACATTTAAAAAACCATACATGATCACCAAAGGAATCACCAAATATCTATTTCAAAGTTAATGTCAGTGACCATTAATAACAAAATAAAGTATTTAAAAATCCAAGGATTGTGTATGCGCGTGGTCGGGGAAGCCCACGCACCCCACCTCCCTCCTCATACTCCCAATACTAACCACCACAAGTAAACGAACACACCTGGCTTGCGTAGCAATGGCTACATCTATGTATGAGCCCCGAACAGCAGCTCAACCAGGCTGAGCAGACGAGGAAGAGGATCGCACTAATCCTTTTTTCTACACAAAGTGTTCGGAATGGTGACTAGTTTAGTGAGTAACCTATTAGCTAAAGTTACTGCTAGCTAATGAGCAAAACACACTTTCCGAATTCAACTTTAAAATACAATGTGCTGGTAAAATATTAAGTCGGTACTACTGCCCATTTTTTTTGTTGTGTGCATAAGAAAAAATCACTCAGCTTAAAAGTGTTTCGATTGGCTCAGAGAGACGTCATTATGGGACCTTGTGGGAAAACAGCAGATGTATTTTGCATAAAACCGCCCTCTTTCTGCATCTAAAGACAGGGATACAGTTCTGTGGTAATGCCTGCGTTTTCTTACTTAGCCTCTATTACCACAGTGTATTAATTACGAAGCAAGTGGAGAGTTCATGACTAGCCCAAATGGCCATGTTAAATGTGTGTGCCAGGGCACTTTTAATCTTTCAGCTACTATAGTTAAGCGCTTTGACGTTTACGCTTGTATCGCAGTTTGCTCTGTGCTAGCTGCTGGTTGCGAACGTCCTGTATTCTTTTAAACCATATTGACCGATACCATTTATACCTACCGAACAGATCCAACGCAGACTTTGGTGCCACTGTAAAAATAAATGCACGAGCTTCGGGAATTGCTCACGTTATTAACGACGGCTTCAGTCAGTGACGCAGGTAGCCTTACTGTTAGCAAGCCAGCTACGTTAAACTCTGTCAATTTTCTAAAGAGTGAAACTGTCTAAAGTGTGGCTGTTTTTTTATCCAAAATTATTCAGACGATGCTTAAAACAAGACTAGCTTGCAAATGTGGGAACACGTCAATAATGTCGCATTTGTTGACCTATAGAATACATTTGAAAAGCATTCAGGGATGCGTTTCGACTGCTTGAAAAGTAACGTTGCTACAGGCTAAGTATAATTGAAACAGAGGTAATCGCTATATAAAAAAAACTGTATATATGTTCTTATTTGCTTTTGTAAAAAATACGTATTTTAAATGTCCTCGTTTGCTTTT
>JAKUDI010001160.1:0-25974 GCA_022702515.1 Ilyophis sp. 1 JC-2022 | reverse complement strand
CTGTCCTGACTGGAGAGAGATGTGAACAGGGTGTTCAAGAGGATTAACCCCCGCAAAGCAGCAGGGCCGGACTCTGTCTCTCCATCCACCCTGAAGCACTGTGCTGATCAGCTGGCTCCGGTGTTCACAGACATTTTTAACACTTCTCTGGAGACTTGCCATGTACCCGACTGCTTCAAGTCCTCCACTATCATCCCTGTCCCTAAAATGCCAAAGATCACAGGACTTAATGACTCCAGACCCGTTGCCCTGACCTCTGTGGTGATGAAGTCTTTTGAGCGCCTTGTGCTGTCCCACCTCAAATCCATCAGAGGCTCTCTCCTGGACCGGCGACAGAGCCAACAGATCTGTAGACGATGTAGTAAACTTGGCCCTCCACTTCATCCTCCAGCACCTGGACTCTGCAGGAACCTATGCCAGGATCCTGTTTGTGGACTTCAGCTCTGCCTTCAATACAATTATCCCATCTCTGCTAAAGGACAAGCTCTTCCAGATGGGCGTGCCTGACTCCACCTGCAGGTGGATCACAGACTTCCTGTCTGACAGGAGGCAGCGCGTTAGGCTGGGGAAACACATCTCTGACTCCCGGACCATCAGCACCAGTTCCCCCCAAGGCTGCGTTTTCCCCTCTGCGCTATACTCCCTGTACACTAACAACTGCACCTCCAGTCACCAGTCTGTCAAGCTCCTGAAGTTTGCGGACGACACCACCCTCATCGGACTCATCTCTGGTGGGGATGAGTCCGCCTACAGGAGGGAGATCGACCATCTGGCGGACTGGTGCAGTCAGAACAACCTGGAGCTCAATGCTGCAAAGACAGTGGAGATAGTGGTGGACTTCAGGAATAACCCAGCCCCACTCATCCCCATCTTCCTGAGAGACTCCACAGTTGACATTGTGGAGTCCTGCCGCTTCCTGGGAACCTTCATCTCCCAGGACCTCAAGTGGGAGCTGAACATCAGCTCCATCACTTGAAAAGCCCAGCAGAGGTTGTTCTTCCTACGGCAGCTGAAGAAGTTCAACCTGCCAAAGACGATGATGGTCCACTTCTACTCTGCCATCATCGAGACCATCCTCACGTTCTCCATCACCATCTGGTACGCTGCTGCCACCGCCAAGGACAAGGGCAGACTGCAGCGTATCATCCGCTCTGCGGAGAGGGTGATTGGCTGCAACCTGCCATCTCTCCAGGACCTGTATGCCTCCAGGACCCGGAGGCGTGCAGGCAAGATTGTGGCCGACCCCTCTCACCCCGGTCATAGTCTGTTCGCAACACTTCCCTCTGGCAGGAGGCTGCGGTCCATCAGGACCAAAACCTCTCGCTATAAAAACAGTTTCTTTCCTTCTGCAGTTAGCCTTATCAACAAGGCCCGGGACCCCCTCCGACACAAACACAGACTCTATCCCGCCTCATAGACACTTTACCTACTTCCCACTGTAAAAATTTCACTGTAAATATCCTTTTTGTTTTATTTATATTTTTATTTTTACTTATATTTTTTGTTTTTATCTGCATATATTATCTAAGGTGAAACTTGCACTACTTGTTTTTTAACTTCATGTGTTTTGTTTTTGTTTTATTTTATTTTATGTTGGTTTATGTACGCACCAGTAACCACAGTAAATTCCTCGTATGTAAATACTTGGCGAATAAAGGGATTCTGACTTACAAAGGGTTTCCCAAAACCTCCCAGATACATCAATGTGTTCATCGCGGCCTTCACCACCGCTTATGCCCGGTTCAAACTTTATGATATCATAGATAAAATGCCTGACAGGGTTCTGTACCACGACACAGATTCTGTAATCTTTGTCAGCCGTCCGGGTGACTGGATGCCTTCCCTCTGTGATTTTTTGGGCGAATTGACTAGCGAGCTAGACCCCGGTGATCACATTGTTTAATTTGTTTCAGGAAGACCCATGTCTTGTACGGTTATAAAACACTGCTTGGTAAAACTTGCATAAGAGTGAAAGGTATAACCCTACATCATACTAACACACAAGTTTCATCCCTCACAGAATTGGTACAACACTATGTACAGAATCCCCAGCTCGTGAAATTATAACCAACACACAACAAATTGTTAGGGATAAGAGAGGTTTCTCTCTCAACACACGCAGTTTCTAAAATATTCAGAGTGGTTTACAACAAAAGGGTACTGAGCCTGTGCATGTCTGAGCTTAACAGATGGTGATACCCAGATTATTTTTACAGTGTTGCAGAGACTATTTTAAGCCTGTACTGTTGCTGTGCATCATCACTCTTTAGGCAGAACTCATCCTTACAACGCACCATCTTAATTTTAATTAAGATTTTTTATTTTATAAGTAGTCTCTCCTGAAAAACCATGTCTGCGTGGATGGGTCCGAGCAATTCAAAAGTGTTGCTCGCCGCGGTATACATGTGCAGCTCAAAAAATATGAATATTGTGAAAAAGTTCAATATTTTTTGTCACTCATTTCAGAAAATGAAACTCATATATTATATAGATTCATTACACATAGAGTGAAATATTTCAAGCCTTTATTTATTGTAATTTTGATGATTATGGCTTACAGCTCATGAAAACCCAAATTCAGTGTCTCAGAAAATTAGAATATTGTGAAAAAGTTAAATATTGGAAACTCATGGTGTCACACTCTAATCAGCTAATTAACTCAAAACACCTGCAAAGGTTTCCTGAGCCTTTAAATGGTCTCTCAGTCTGGTTCAGTAGGCTACACAATCATGGGGAAGACTGTTGACTTGACAGATGTCCAGAAGACAGTCATTGACACCCTCCACAAGGAGGGTAAGCCACAAAAGGTCATTGCTAAAGAAGCTGGTTGTTCACAAAGTTCTGTATCCAAGCATATTCATAGAAAGTTGAGTGGAAGGAAAAAGTGTGGTAGGAAAAGGTGCACAAGCAACAGGGATAACTGCAGCCTTGAGAGGATTGTCAAGCAAAATCCATTCAAGAATTTGGGGGAGCTTCACAAAGAGTGGACTGAGGCTGGAGTCAGTGCATCAAGAGCCACCACGCACAAACAAATCCAGGACATGGGCTACAAATGTCGCATTCCTCGTGTCAAGCCACTCCTGAACCAGAGACAACATCAGAAGCGTCTTACCTGGGCTGAGGAGAAAAAGAACTGGACTGTTGCTCAGTGGTCCAAAGTCCTCTTTTCAGATGAAAGTAAATTTTGCATTTCATTTGGACCACTGAGCACAGAATCCACGTTGCTTGAAGTCCAGTGTGAAGTTTCCACAGTCAATGATGATTTGGGGTGCCATGTCATCTGCTGGTGTTGGTCCACTGTGTTTTCTGAAGTCCAGTCAACGCAGCCATCTACCAGGAAATTTTAGAGCACTTCATGCTTCCTTCTGCTGACAAGCTTTATGGAGATGCTGATTTAATTTTCCAGCAGGACTTGGCACCTGCTCACACGGCCAAAAGTACCAAAAGCTGGTTCAATTACTGTGCTTGATTAGCCAGCAAACTCGCCTGACCTGAACCCCATAGAGAATCTATGGGGTATTGTCAAGAGGAAGATGAGAGACACCAGACCCAACAATGCAGACGACCTGAAGGTCGCTATCAAAGCAACCTGGGCTTCCATTACACCTCAGCAGTGCCACAGGCTCATCGCCTCCATGCCACGCCGCATTGATGCAGTAATTCATGCAAAAGGAACCCCAACCAAGAATTGAGTGCATAGAAATGAACATACTTTTCAGAAGGCTGACATTTCTGTTTAAAATATCCCTTTTTATTGATCTTATGTAATATTCTAATTTTCTGAGACACTGAATTTGGGTTTTCATTAGCTGTAAGCCATAATCATCAAAATTACAAGAAATAAAGGCTTGAAATATTTTAGTCTATGTGTAATGAATCTATATAATATATGAGTTTCACTTTCTGAAATGAGTGACAAAAAATATTGATATATATATTGAGCTGCACCTGTATACTAGATAAATATTTTCCAGATGTACAGGAGGTATTCTGTGAACCCTTTCAGTAACCGTGAAATATTAATCTGTATACGTTTGCTCATATCCTTTTGCAAACTTCCCACGTACTTTGGAAACTGACTGTGTCACCCTCCTCAAACTTTAACTTTTATTTTTTAGATCTTTTTGCAAAGAGGCCATACATATGTTTAAACACTTTAAAAACATTATCTTTGTTTACTTCAACGGGTTTCATTTTAATCGTGCTGTGATAGCTGTTATTGTACCCCTGGACCAAATCCTGTACGTCTATATAGCGTCTAGTGTTGTGGGCTGTAAAATAATGCCACATTCTTCTTTTCAACGTTCTATTGAAACGTTCAACCACCGATGCTTTCACATGTGATAGACATTTTCTTATTTCTATTGTGTGTTAATTCAGAGATGTATGTTAATTAAGAGACAATCACATTATTAACATTTAACACTTATTTTATGATTCCTCTTTGAGTTCATTAGTCTAACAGTAATGCAGAGGTAAGGGATAGAGGGTTCTTCGTTGTTTGTGGCAGTGTATTATTTTGTTTCGTTTCATCAGACTTTTTATTGAAAACATTTTATTGAAAAACCCTTTACCTTTATCGGTCTGTATTTTTTTTGGTCTTCGGCCTTTTGCGAGAACTCCTTGAAAAGCCCTGAGCACTTCGGCACCTGTCTTGTTTTTAAGAACACGTACCCATGCGGATTTTGACAATATATCTATACATGTTAGCATAAACTTCATATTGTCATTATGTTCAGATGCATTGACATGTCAACTAAATCGACCTGCCATTGTGAATCAATGTTACTCACAAAAACCCTGTTTCTTTTGAAATTGACTTTGATGGGTTTGTGTAAAGTGTAGGCGTCAAACCTTTTGTTTCACAAAGACCCCTTTGCAAACACTTTTTACCACCGTAAGCCCCAGGATTTTCTGGACAATAATAAATATCTTTCAGACGCTTCTCAACATCCATCCTTACGGCTTTAGCAGTAATGAAACATGATATTAAAAAAAACCAAAGTATTTATTATAAAAATTAAAAAGAAAAAGATTTCAGGTTACATTACAAAAATGCAACAATATATGGCAACATTAAACAGGGTCTTGAAACGCTTTTAAAACATTAGCGTTTTTCGGTGTTCTGAACGCCTTCAGAGTGATCAAACCATAGATTTTCGTGCATGGATCCCTTAATCTCCCAGAAGTCTGTATTGACCGCCGCAAAAGCCTTCTCACTGGCCAGGTCAAGGTCTGCACGCAGGATTTCATGCAACTTGTCACGAATGTTTGGTTCCTCGCAAATTTCTGCGATAAGCGTATCAACAGAGCCCTGTATCCTCACAGGGTCTGATTTAACACAGAACAATTTCATGGCTTTGACAAGCAGAGGACTTAACCACGGTTTCTTCACTTTGGCAAGGAATTTGTTTGTGATATGTGAAATAGTGCGAGTCCGTTTCAAAGATGCAGCTGTGTCTCAGTTGACTGGGGTGATCAACTTCACAGCCTAGGCATTTGCTTCTCAGTTGATTTTCGATAGCACAGTCCAGAAGGCCTGCGATGATGGCTTTCAAAAGCTTAACCATTAGTGTTGTTAGACAGCCGTCTGTTTCAGATTTTTGTATGTCGAATGACCCCTCGTATAACTCATTGTCCACAGCCTTCAGTTCGGCATTTGTTTCGACATTGAGCCACGGATCTGTAACAGGTTTGTCATTGTGGGCTGTATACTCAGTCTCCCAAGATTCTGAACACTCGGAACCCTGTAGGGGTGCATACATTTTGTATAAGTCCTGAGACATGTTTGTCAAGAGGTTTGTACATCCTGTATGTGAGACGGGTGCGTGAGAGTTGAACCCGAAATGCACGACTCAGAAACAGAGATCGAAGGATAAAGTCCCGTCAGGGCTTTATTTGAGGAATGTCCAATAAGCGTAGTCAAAAAACAATTCATATTTTGTAATACTTTGTAATTTTGTGGATGAACTTTTGATATAATTAGTTTTGATGGTATTCAACACAGACAGGTGTACAATGTCAATGTGAAAATAATTTTTTTAGGAAAACAATCAATTTGAGACGGGTGCGTGAGGGTTGGACCCTAAATGCACGACTCAGAAACAGTGGTAAAATAAAGTCCCATCATGGCTTTATTTCAGGAATGTCCAAAGAGCGTGGTCAAAAACAATCAAAGTTCATACACAAAAATCCAGCCAAAACCAATGTACAGTACTGAGGGAGAAGGCAGTCTCAGAATCGGTACACCATGCAATAATCCAGTAACCAGAGTAGCTATCAGCGGGGCAGAAGTACAGGCAGACAGTAGGCAGGCTCGGGGTCGAAGGCAATGCAAGAGTCAAGACCGAAGTCCGCTCCGCGGGGCAAAAGTACAAAAAGACAGCTGGCAAAAACTTGTGGTGCAGGCAGTGGTAACAAAACAGAGGTCAATAACAATGGTCAAAAACAGGCTTGGATCGTAACAAAAGACAGGCTTGAAAAACCGCTGATAAACAGGGGCAACAATTTCACAAAGAACAGACATGAACACTGAGCTTAAATGTAGGTGCAGACAGGTGCAGACACTTAGCTTGAGAGCAGCATGCAAATGGAAATCAGGTGTGCAAGGCTGACAAGGTAACAAGATAATTAGTACTCGTTAGTAATAAACCTATCCTGACCTAGCGTTAGTAAATTAGTAAATGACATGCACAAGAAACATAAGGTAAACATGAACACATGGTTAGAGAGTTAGTATTACCCAATCCTGATATAACGTTAGTAGATTAGTAAATAGACACGGGAGAATTAAACAATAGGGATGCGTGAGCGACAACAAGAGATAAAGAAACAGCATGAACGCAAGGCTGCGGAAAAACACGGAAATGTGTATGCTTAAACAATGAACGGGAAACGTAACATGAATCAAATATAAAACGTGACATGACGAGAAAATAAATCGTAACAATAATCAAACATGAAACGTGACAAGAACAAAACATAAAACGTGGCATGACTAGACTAAACACAATACATGACATTTACAAGAAGACTAACTAAGAAAATAAAATAAAACGTGACATGACCGTAGATTCGTGACAATATGAAATCAGTCTTTTACAGTGTCTTTTAAACCTTAGAGTTCTGACCGGGGTGGGCCCTTCATGTTTGGGGCGTGTTTTGAATTTAACATGTTTGAATGGTTAATATAACAACGATGAAGCAATACGTTAAATAGTATGTAAAAGAAAGGCTTTTTTATTTTAAAGTTAAAAAAACAATCAAAAATAACATCACTATATTATGTATACAAATATAATAGCTATATATATATATATATATATACACACACAAATGCACAACCTAAAACACTTTTTAAAACAATTTTAGATGATACATTTTGTAAAGTTAATTACACAAAGTTTGTCGCATAATCTTCGTCATCAGAGACAAATGGTGTTGGTGGGGGCACGTTTTCCTTATCTCCCTCAAAGAACTCCATGGCGTCAAACCTTGCACACAGGTTTGTTTTCACAAAGTCCATGGATCTCCATAACCGATAATCCTCAAACACTTTATCGGCTTGTTCAATACCAATGTTCAACAAGTGCAGATCTTCAAAACGAAAATCAATTTGAACATCCGTAATGTCGCTTGAGGCATATTGCTCATTGATGAGCAGTTTTTTAACACATCTGAGGGTTGTTACACAAATCACAGAACAATCACCGGTTCAGCTTACAAAATTACTGTAGCGATGAACACCCTCAACCACCTCTCGGTAGCAGGTTTCGAAAGGTCCCCAGTCCTTAGACTCAAACACCACAGCATCGGTATTTTCACCAAACAATTCGCCTTCACACAGGTTGAAAAGGGTAATTTTTGGAACATCAGTGTCTGTATGGATCTTATAACCACAACGGCTGTACAGACCCACTCCTTATAAATAATGTTTGCACGGAGTCTTGATATCGCAGCAAAGGGTTTCTTTGGTCTTTGCAACACCGTCCGGTTATCCGTCATAACTTTTGGGTGTTGAGATTTGCGAGTTAGACATTTTTTTGTCGGTTTTTACAGGTGACAGCGTTAATATCTGCGCAAAAGGTCTGGTTTTTATACAAACCGTGAAGCCTTTGGCTATGCTGGTACCTGGCCCAGCCTTTCAAAATTTACAACCCACCATCTCCGACAATTCTACACATGGCTCCGTTCTCCAACAATTGAAGACCCTTTTAAAAGTAACTACGTTTACACATTATATGCTACATATAATAGAGCAAATCTGTTTAAATTGAATAGCCCATCTTTTTACAAGCCATTCGATAACAAACAAACCTATTAGACCTACAGAAAAAATAATTAAGTTATTCAAATAAATTAATTATAAAATGCCTCAGTGTAATTAGTTTTAATAGGACTTGTACGTTTAGCTACATTGTTTTGGTAAAAAAGCTTCTTGGCCGTTTTTTTTTCAACGATATTTTGTGGTCTTTTGTATACTGTTGGTTTATTTTCTAGGCTTTGTTAAATGATGCAAGCTATTGACGACATTAAAAATGCCTTGGATACCCCGCTGGCATGTTCCAGCTGTTAGCGTCACTCAGACTTCACACACACACACACACACACACACACACACAAGCGCGCACACCACCCACTTCACCCAAAACCAGTTCCGGATTACAGCTGCTAAAAGCTATCATGTGCTTCTTGACCCTGGTTGAACCCAGTATTGACAGAAACTTTGAGAAATTTTCAAGCTATCATTGGAACGTGTAAATGCCCGTCAAATTCCGCGTAACAGGAAGTGGTTATGTTGGGCGTATACCGGTTTTATACACACACACGTCGACTCTGAAACATATGGTCACACATGGCCTCTCGCCGCCGTGCTGTGAACTTATCTCTTCTTGCGATAGATGGCCGGCCGGCTACGCGACAAACCCCGAAGTCTGAATATCCACGGACCACCGCAACACAAACATTTTTAAAGTTCTTTTTAGTTTTTTAAAAAATTCTTTAAAACGTAACATATTCTTTTATTTAAAATCATTCTTCATAGTTTTTCTTTTTCATACTATAGGCGTTCTTTTAAGCTCTCTATCTTACATTTTGGACATATTCCACCTGGCTATTTTAACACATTATTACGATTTCACGCGACGTTTTTCTTCAGCGTTAACAAACATTTAAAAAAATGTTTTGCATACTTTCTTTCAGACAACTTAACTTGCTTTTCGATATAGCCACGGGTATTTTTTCACGTTTTACCAACCTGCTTGAATTATTTAATTATTTTAACATGCACCTGCTAACACAAACTGTTTTTTTAAATAAAACTTAATTGCTGCTGCTACTACTACTACTACTACTAACAATTACACCATTACTTTTTCACGATGTTTTTCTAATAAAAAGTACATTTAAAAAAATAAATAAAATGTTCCCCTAAGCACCAAGGCCCTCCATAATGTTTTTTTTTACAACCGTCACAAAACCATTTACCAACGTTTACAACAACCACCAATAAAATTACATCATCAAACCCTTGAAACAAAACACCCACAACCCACCCCGAATGATAATACATAATAATTTTCCCGCCCATATTTTTATGCATAATTATATATTTTTTATAACCTCATTAATATTCATAAAATACACATCAATCACATTTTGACAGTAACCGAATCACATTTCTCTCTCTGTGGGGTATCAGGTCCCCTCTGTCTGATTCTGGCAGCAGCTTCAGTAAGCTGGTGTTGCTTGTCCCCTTTTAGTATTGATTTTAAGATTTTATTGATAACACACAAAGCCCTTCATGGTCTAGCCCCTTCTTATATCTCCAAGCTTGTTATCCCTTACCAGCAGTCACACAGCCTTAGTTGCAAGGGCAGAGCTCTACTCACTGTTCCAAAGTTTAGATTAAAATCTAAAGGTGATGTGGCTTTTGCTGTCAGGGCCCCTAGAATCTGGAACAGCCTTCCAGACAAAATGGCAAAGTGCATCTCATCTTTTAAATACTTTTATGGACTTGCTTTTAACTGATTATTTTTTATATAATGAGCTTTTTATTACAGTTAATTGTATTTTACTACATTGTATTATATTTATTTAATTAGGCCTAAATTTATTTTCATTTGTTTATCTTGTATTTCATCTCTATCGTTGTTTTTTGTTCTTTTATTTTGTAGCCTACAGCACTTTATAACCCAGTTTCAAAAAGAGCTAAATAAAATAAAGTTATTGTTGTTATTATTATTATTATTACTTGCATTGTTGGTCAACTTTGGAGCTTAACAGCCATATCTTTCAAATAAAGAAGCATTAACCCCTTAGTGCAGATGGCATATTTGGTAAATCATGGGGGTACTCTGTTTAAGGCTTTATAACTCCAGGTGTGAGCATCACATAAACTTGGTAAATGGCTTAAATGAAACAAAACCGGTGTACCATTTTTTGTACAAACTTAGATTTGTTTATTTTCATAATTTAAGGTCAAAATAAAGTGCCGGAAATGCAAGCAAAACTTTGCTAAAAATGCTACAAAATATATATTTCTTCAAAATACTGAGAGGTACATAAGTGAAACAGGTAAAACTACACATTTCCTGGATCATAAACTCCTTGTCCACAAGCATTCAATAATCGCAGGGTGATATACAGAACTACTAAAGATCTATGACACGAAATGTAAGCAGTGTAGCCTGATGTACCCAGGGTCTCCAAACCTATCCAAATTGGCTAAAATGTGAATAGCTGTAAATCTTAAACTAATCATACATTTCAGTGCAAATCAACCGTTTTGACTCATTTAACTCACCTTTTTATCATTTTCATGTGGGAATTATTTTGGATCAGTACAGGGGGGTGGATATCTAGGTGTCCAATAACCTACCCAAAACCTCTCCGAGAAATTATTTAAAAGCCTTTTGTCCTTTATAAAGCATATACATTTTACCTTACGATCACTTAATGGATGAAAACATTGATATTGCACAGTTTCAGTTCAGTGTTTGATGCCAAGTGTGCCATTTTTTCACCATTATCCTTCATATACTGCTTCATCCTGTGCGGTGCCTTCGTGGGCAACATGCACTCATCAATGGCACGGTCTTCAGTATGCTGGAAGGATCTGGTCCTGCAGTGGCTTCACTCTGAACAGTAGAGGGCACTGCTGGAGTGGCAGAGGTGGAGGGTCAAGCATGTTATAGGAACAAATTACATAATGCAGAAGCATTATAACACTGTGGTACACACAGCTAAATATGAAATCATTCACTCTTGTACTTCAGTAAACACTTTCTTCTGTATGCTACATTATGTTATATTTTGTTGCGTGCTCTAGGATGGCATTACTCTGTAGTGCGTTTCACAACTGTTGCTTATTGATTTTATTTATTTATTTTACATTCATCTTGCACACATCTGGACACAGTACATTTGAATACATATTTTCCATTCCCTAAGTGAAAAGCATCACCCATGGATATACTAATACCCCATAGAGTACATTATGCACAAAGAAATTACAATACAATACAATAATATCGGAAAACACTACCAATGTTCTAGCTTCACGGCAAATCGAGGCATAAAATAAACTCCTCAAAAAAAGTTTGGAAACGTTATTTCGGTCGATTATTCCTCCCCTTTAATAATACCAATTGGTATTGTATTTTATATCGTTGGAAAGCCTGATTAGTCACCTTTACAACGAGGTACAACTTGTAAGGATCATGCATTCGTGGAATGAGCAACACAGCTAACCGTGTGGGTAGCGGGCCAACAAAATGTGCCTAAATGCCCTGCAATATTCTTCTGTTGGTATTCACTCTCGTTTTGAGCTTCAAGTGCTGGCAGGTGTATGCCAGTGGGATGGAATGGGATGCCATCCCACAGCAGTGTGTGACCAGGCTGGTGACCAGCATGAGGAGGAGGTGCCAAGCTGTTGTGGCTGCGTATGGATCTTCCACACGCTACTGAGGTCCCTGACAGTGTAAAATGAATAAAGTGTAAAAATGGCCAATATGTGTTGTTTTTTCCTTATTACTGTGGGAGAGTGCAATCATCCAGTCCACCAAGCAACTCAAAACGAGAGTGAATACCAACAGAAGAATATTGCAGGGGATTTTGGCACATTTTGTTGGGCCGCTACCCACACGGTTAGCTGTGTTGCTCATTCCACGAATGCATGATCCTTACAAGTTGTACCTCGTTGTAAAGGTGACTAATCAGGCTTTCCAACGATATAAAATACAATACCAATTGGTATTATTAAAGGGGAGGAATAATCGACCGAAATAACGTTTCCGAACTTTTTTTGAGGAGTTTATAACTTACGACTGAGCAACCAAACAGAACAGCGCTAAAATACGCAATTTCATTGTGAATGCTATGAATTCTAACAAAGCAGGCCACCACGAGCCACTACGGGAACGTCACGAACACAATAGTATCAATACATTACAGTTATTTGGCAGACGCGTTTATCCAAAGCGACGTACAATAAGTGCATATTGAAGGTCATAGACACAATCTACGAAGCTAAGTCACGAAAGCGCTACTTTCTCACAACATAGAAGCTATCGCTAGTCATCAACCGAATACAGTCAGCTATACATTCTAAGCTATGAGATAGCTAAACCAAATAGAAAATAACAAATAAACGGAAAGAACGTACTATATAATTTGCCGTATACATGTAGTTATTCAAGGTGGAGTCTGAAAAAGTGTGTTTGCAAATATGTTCAGCATTATTAGCAGGCTAACAGTGGTCTATTACGACCGATGCAAATACAAAAATATAGCACGCAGTGGAAAAACGAATGTATATACTCAAAATATTACAAGCAGTAATACTTACATGTCGAGGAGGATATCTTCCCCATATTGATAGGCACCTCTTCCACAGAATCTATGCTACAGGGATTAGAAGAATCTCTGTTGTTGTCCTCTTCTGACCGACTTCGGGGGAAAAGTACTAAAAAGTCTCTTCAAAGTTGCGCGCCGTTTTATTGCGTAAGACCAACTGCGTCATACCAAACGCGTCAAACCAAATGCGTCATCTGCGCATGCCCGCGTAAAGTTGTCGTGATATAACAAGTATTGCAGTTACGCTCGCCCTTAAATAGTTAATCCAAGCTTTCAATTACACATGTAAATAACTTTTGGGAAGCTTGTCGTGCCTTCTATTGGATAAAACAATTGTCGATCAAACCAGAATAAAATTGAAAGCGTCACAGCAGTGCTATCAGGGAGGGGGGGTTACGCAGAGATAGTTTCGTTTGTCTAATAGTGTTCCAATGCGCTGTGTATTTTTCAAACGGATTGTCCAAGACAATAAATGACCACGGAATCTTGAAAGGGACATATCTACGCTTAAATCCACGGGAGGATTGCACACGAATTCCATATTTAATAGCAGATATTGATAGTAGAATGGCATTGTATGATTTCACTTGTTTATGTCGGTATTGATTGAGCAGCGATTTGCACCGCTGTATTTGCATACGGTCGGGCTATTGGTGGGTTTATCTGGTTGCTGGACGGAATTCTGATATTATATGATGAATACATATATTTATGAACTCCCAACATAGACGCTATTGCCCACTATGTCACGCATGGGTAGGTATAGGCTGGGTGGGGAGTGCTTGTTAAATGGACTTGCTACGGAAAGATAGTGACACTTAGAAACTACGCATTGGCCAGAAATCGTCGCGAATCGTCTACCAATAAAGTTAAAATACCGCGTTTGGGTTTTCCACTAATAGTTTGGCTGCAGGAGCAACGCGTGTCTCAGTTGCGTAAAACTGTCTCGCAGGCGAGAAAAAATAGACTATCTGCACTAAGTAGTTAAGCAAAGAATATGGGAAATATTTCATCTTTTTTTCTTAAGGTTTTCTTTTTGTCTTTAGTCAATGCACAACTAAAGATTCTCCCCCATTTGTGAAATAACTCCCGACTCAGAATCCAATCCCCCAACCTCATGATTTTGCTAACGTTAAGTTAACTAATATAACGTGTACTCTCTCGTTGAGAGACTTCACGCAATGATGTGACAAAGTCGGATTGATAATGATCAATAGTTACACAACTTTTGTCAACTGCCTGAATGTCAGCCAGAACAATTAACGTTAGCATGCTAACTTAGACTTCACATATACGTTTGTTAACTTCTTAAGTTCACTTATGTGTCTGCAATATTGGGCGAATCGCGGCAGCTTGTTCATTTCACCTCGTAAACTAATCTGGACACAGCTGCCTTCTCAGGAGCTTGTCTTGGGCTTGGTTAGGTTTTGGAGGCTGCTTGTTTCAATTTACAATCAGTCAATGAGCTTCACAATTTGGAATTAAAATTAGGCTACTAGGCCAAAAAACCTTTCTCTAAATCATTGAGCCTAGTGATATTGACGTAATGCATAGAATGACAGTTTTCAGTGCAACACTAGGACACTTTCTGATCAGACGGAATTACCAATTATTATTATTATTTTTTTTTTTTACTTGTCCGTTCGGGCAAGTTAAGCAGTATTATGCTTGTCCGACCACTTTTTTATGACAATCGGACAAGCGGTAATGTCGAGCCCTGCTCCTCATCTTCCTCTCCACTATCGCTATCCCAGTTAAACACAAATACGCTCTCTTCACCGTTCGCCATTCTGATATCACCTGATTCGCCTCTCGCTACTTTTTTATCAAGTTGTCAGCTCGTATTTCTAACTGTACAAAAAGACCGCCAATGTTACATAGTCATTGTATAAACCAATAACATCATCCATCTATTACTGCGGATTAATATTTGCCCAGTAACAACATGTTTTTGTTGTATTTAACCCATTGAATTGGCAAAAAAGAAAGAGTATGTAAAATACAAGTTCAGGGCGCCTTTAGGCTCCCCTGGCACTCTGGAACGTTCGTCGTTAGAGCGCCTTTAGGAAATGTACATACGCTCTGCCAGGTGTGACTCTGTACACTTGCTTGTCTCTCAACACGTCAGCAATTACCCTGATGTCCTCCTCCTTTGATGTCATTGCATGTTTCCCTGATTCTGGACTTAACTGCACATCAGCATCAAAGCTGTTCATCAAGTCTTTCTGCCTGCCAAGTGTTCTGCTGATCTGTTGAGCCCTCTGGAAATTTACATTGGTCCCCTGATGTGAAATGGCATCCTTTCTGTAGCGGACATAATGTTTACAATTGAGGTCCATTGCCACATTTTTACCAGCACCACCACAAACATTAACTGTTCTGTTCCACATAAGTCTGTGGGCAACCCGGGGGTTTTGCAATGCTTGGATGTAAAATTGTAACTTCAGTGCTACCAGGTTGTACTTGTGTCTCTTTGCCTCTTTGAAGGTCCTTTTCCCGTCACCCTCTTTCACAGAGTCTTGGAAATCTAGCTCCAGTAGTGCCATTTTCAAAAAGGCACTGCCAATTAGAGACTCAATCTTCCTCATACGCTCATGGTCGTAGCAGGCTTTTGTTATTTCTGAATCGGCTTTCGTGGAGCTCAAGAGTAGGTTCAGTTCTGAGCCCATTTTGATTACCCCCAATCCCTCCCTCCCGTTTGTGGTAGAGGTAGATGCCTCAGAATTAAGGGTGGGTGCCATTTTATCCCAAAATTCTCCTGTAGATCGGAAAATGCACCCTTGTGCATACTTCTCTCGGTCACTGACGACGTGGGGAATCGGGAACTGCTGGCCATGAAATTGGCTCTTGAGGAGTGGCGTCACTGATTGGAAGGGGCGCAGTACCCCTTCACTGTTTGGACTGACCACAAAAACTGATGTCCAACAAGCTAAAAGGTGTAATTCCCGGCAGGCCCGCTATTTTTTACCAAGTTTAATTTTCTTTTGACCTACCGTCCTGGGTCTAAGAATGTTAAACCGGATGCCCTGTCTCGCATTTTTGATCACACAGACAAGTTCGCTGTACCAGAGCCTATCGTACCGGCTGCTCAGATAGTAGCCCAGTATTATGGGACATTGAGGTGGCAATTCAGAGGGCGTTGCGCCTGGAGCCAGGTCCAGGTGGGGGTCCCGGCCGCTCCAATGGGGTCATTCCTCGCAGCTTGCGGCGCATACAGGTGTTCAGGTGGCCCATTCCCAGTCGACCTTGGAGCCATATCGCACAAGAATTTATTACCGGGTTGCCTACTTCTGAAGATAATACGGGTATAGTCGTAGTTGATAGGTTTTAATTTTATCACCTTATCCAAACTACCATCAGCACCGGAAACCATGCAGTTGGTGGTAGATCATGTTTTTAGAGTACATGGCTTACGACAGGACATGTTTTGGCGGTCCTTTTGTGCCCAGCTGAGGGTGTCCGTTAGTCTCTGGTGCACTATTGACTCAACGGATAGACAGAACACACTAACTAAACTCTGGAGAATACTCCACGTTGTGGAGTCGTTACCTTGCATAGGCAGAGTATGCCCATAATACTGTACGCAATGCCTCCACGGGTCTTTCCCCATTCGAGGCCCAGGTAGGTTATTTGCCCCAGCTATTTTCGGAATTAAAAAAGAATGTGGAGGTGGTGCACTTTGCAGGTTCTCTTGCTCAGAGATGTCGAGCGGTTTGGAAGCGGGTTCGTTCTTCATTATTGCGAGCCTCAGCTAGACAAAAGATTTCTGCCGACAGGCATCGTTGCCCGGCTCCCTCCTATCAAGTGGGTCAGCTCGCCACGCGGGACCTTCCATTACGGGTTAATTCTTGCGAATTAGCGCCACGCTATGTGGGTCCTTTCAAAATCATCCAGAGGATTCACCCGGTCACGGTGCGCCTTCAATTACCGCGCTCCATGCGTATCCACCCTAAATTCAATGTTTCTCGATTGAAACCAGTACTTGTCAGCGCCCTTGCCCCTGCGGAAAAACTCCCGCCTCCGTCTTGGTTTGTGGACTGAGGTCCTGTATATACTGTTCATTGCATCCTGGCAGAAAGTTTTCAGTTCCTGGTGGAATGGGAGGGGTATGGAACGGAGGAACGATGTTGGGTCCCAGCTAGAAACATTTTTGATCCAGAACTGGTTTGGGACTTCCGTAGAGATAAGCCTGGGGGATCGCCTGGGGTCGTCCCTTAGAAGGGGGGGTCCTGTCATGGTCGTAGCAGGTTTTCGTTATTTCTACGGCTGTTCGTCCTCTGATAGGCTTGATAGCACTTTATCAGGTTTTTTCCGGTTTCCGTTTGAGGGTTTTGTTTTCTCCCTACACACAGTCGCTTCACCTGTGCTAGTTACCTGTCAACTATTTTCTGCATTTCTGTCTTCCGGTGCTTCTGTGTCTTATCGACTCAACACTGAGCCAGGTAGTCAGGTACAAGCGACCTCTTAATGGTAAAGCTTTGCTTTATGTTTACGAGGGACTTGCTTTAGCTATGTTAGTTTTTACATTGAGGATTATTCCTCGTTGGTGCTATTTCTGTTCCTACTTACTTCGTGCTGTTCTCCCCGAGACAGCCTCCTTTGTTGTTTCATGGTCATTTTAGTGTTACGTGCTGAACGTGTTTCTTTTCTGTTATTTTTCCCATGTCAGCTCTAGTATTTGAGCTTGGGAGACTTTGTTTTCTCCCACTGGTCTAAGCATTTCTTTTCCATTTAGGTTTCCCCGTGTCAGCTCTAGAAACTTTGTTTTGTTCTCATTCACTCGTGTTTTCGAGTTTGCCCACTTTTCCTGGGTTGATTATTATTTGGCTGTTTAGCCAGAAGTATTTATTCCTATTTTCTTTCTTTCCTCACCTTTGTGGGTGACTTGTTCTGATCCCTCTTCCCGTCGCATTTGATTCTCTGCTAACAGAAACCCTCACACATACTGGTGCACTATTGACTCATCTTTGTGGTCACTGATGGAAATGTCATGTTGTTTTCTGAAATGTTCTGACAATTCTTTGAGGCGTTTGAAAGGTGCATGACTGAAGTGTGGCATATGGCACACTATTGGTACTGGAACAGATGGATGTTGTACTGATCGGCAATCCTCTTGCAAAGTGGAATGTAAGTCCTGGGATTCATTGAGGATATATAGTATGTGTCAATCATGTGGAAAAGGTTTTGATCGAGCCAATCTTGCTTTTCATCGTCAGAAAGGAAGGCAGGTGGCAGGGTTGCAGGAATGTCCTCAACTGTGTTAATTGAGAAGTGATGTAGAGCCATAGTGATAATTGATGCATCCAACTCATCTTGTAATAAAGTGTTGCAAGGCCTGTACTTGTCTCCTAGAGCAGATTTTGATACATTGGTCCTATGAAGAACATTCCTGAGATGGAACAAGGTACCAGCATCACTTTGTGAAGATTCATTGTAGAATATTTTGAAGATAACATCATTGAAGTTCATAGAGCAATGAAAATCTGACACTTCTGGAACAAGGCCTTCCATTCTATCCATTAGTGTGTCTGCATTTGCTTGGTCAGTTGGTCACTACATAACAGAACTTTAACAGCAGGCCTCAGGATGGTGTTTCCTTGTTCAACAACAGAGGTGTAAGGAATGTACCGTTCATTGATGTATTCAAGTGCTCTGACCATATCTGCAGATACGTTTTCATCCATTTCAAGAAGTCCTAATGGAGTAATTTCAGTCTTTTGTGCCATGATGTCAGTGTACATATGAGCAATATGCCACATCACATTGTTTGAAAACTGCTTGAAAGCAGTGAAATGATTGACTAGGACTCGTCCAATTAACTATTTGTATTCTGAACGTAGACTGAGTCGATCCTCTGAATTGGGCAGTAATTCAGCGAGTGGTATGTTTAAGACAGACCCAGTGCCTTCTCTGGGCAAGTAGTCAGAACTCACTCATTCTTGATTGCCAACTATTAACAACTAATAATAGTCTAGTCTTTGATGACAGATAGTCATTGTATGTGGCGTTACTGCTAGGTCCAAGTTGTCGAGAGTGATCTGCACAGGAGATCTTGGTGGACTTTCCTGCAAGACAGAGGAAGAAATATATAGGCATTACATATTAATATAGAGAATCTATGGGGTATTGTCAAGAGGAAGATGATAGACACCAGACCCAACAATGCAGACGACCTGAAGGCCGCTATCAAAGCAACCTGGGCTTCCATTACACCTCAGCAGTGCCACAGGCTGATCGCCTCCATGCCACGCCGCATTGATGCAGTAATTCATGCAAAAGAAGCCCCAACCAAGTATTGAGTGCATAGAAATGAACATACTTTTCAGAAGGCTGACATTTCTGTTTAAAATATCCTTTTTTATTGATCTTATGTAATATTCAAATTTTCTGAGACACTGAATTTGGGTTTTCATTAGCTGTAAGCCATAATCATCAAAATTACAAGAAATAAAGGCTTGAAATATTTCACTCTATGTGTAATGAATCTATATAATATATGAGTTTCACTTTCTGAAATGAGTGACAAAAAATATTTTTTAATAATACTTTTTCACGATATTCACATTTTTTGAGCTGCACCTGTACATAATAATACATATATTATTCCCTCTCCCCTCTGTGGATCACATTAACTTCTTCACGTTCTGAACTCATGTTATTACACATAATTCAGATGCAACTTAAACATCCCCACAATAAAACCCCAAACATGAGTTATTTTTGCAGTTTTTCTCCTTCCTCTTCTTCTTCTGCTTCTCGATTTCGTCATCACAAATGCTCCTTGCCCACAAATAATAATTATCCCCATTAGATAACATCTGATCACCCAAGAATGACATCTCATCAACTAATAACAAAGTGTTATCAAAGTCTTTAGATTTAGATACACAGGCACGATGAACCATGTGCATTACATAATGCTTTTTTATATCCACATAAGGATGTGAATATGTCATGGTTGGATGTATAAGGAAGTGCACATACTACTTCAGCCAATAGAACATAGAACATGCCATCTCTGATGCCACAGAATATTTTTCAAAAACTGTCGCCATCGCCATCTTTGTTTCCTGCAGCAGCTAGCTTAAAAATTAAAACTATTGCTTTTACACCTGAATAAGCTTTGTGGGAAGCAACTTTCTATATTTCTGAGATGCATTCTCTATCATTTCACATAAAAATCCCACGTAATATAATTTCATGACTCCGATAGCTACATTAATACAAGATAGGCCATAAAAGCCTCACAGCTTAACCCCACCACACAGTTTACATCTTAACACCACACAGCTTAACCCCACTCTGTCATTCGTAACCCCACTCTGTCATTTGGTAGGTCGCCCACTTGGAAAATGTCGTGGCTACGTAGTTTACTGCTGCTCTGCTACAGAATCCAATTTGTGTCCGAAGTAACGCTATCAAGCAATTGTTGTGGTAAAAGATAGATTATTCATACCTGTGATGAATAACAATAAAAGGTTTATAGCTAGTATTATATAACCCATCATAGCAGGGTATTATTATGTAATTAACAACTATGGTCAGACCATGGCCAGACTGTTTTTGAAATAATTAAATCGTGGTATTTCATTTAAACTATAATATAAAACAAAGGCGAATTGTAATGCTAAATAAGACCAGCAGAGACCGCTGCAGACCATGGAATATATTTCCCAGGGGGGAGGCGCTTTCAAACTTTAGTCACGTGGGGTGGGGTTTGAAAGACGCATATAACGGGGTCATCTGAGTTGGCCCAGTGCTAGTTTTGTTTTGTCTCTGTCATCAACGGAACGGTGTTTACGTCTTGCGGGTGAGCATGATATTGACGGACTAAGACTGGACTGTGTGATTGAGAGTGTTTTAATATTGTTTAATATATGTATGTCTAGCCGATCAGCCTGGGTATGTATATACATGCGGATTTATAAACAATAAATTACGTTATGCCAGACTCTGGAATGTAGTGTCTAATTGGACGAAAGTTTGAATAATTTGTAGTGGAATGATCCCGACCCCTCCCGACGGGGCGGTGAAAGGATTATTCTATTTATATTATACTACACAATACATCATTCAAAAGAACTATGCTCCACCAACCAAGCTATAGCCTACTCAATTCCCTCTAGAGAATCTGATTCATGTCAGAGTATCAAGAAAAACATAATTCAAAAGAACTATGCTCACTTAGGGGATAATATTGAGGGGCAAAGCCACTTTTATGACAATGTTATTATTGTCTTTGTCGTCACCGATTATGAAATTCACCCAGGTAAGAAATTCTAAGTTGCCAACACTGCAACGTAACGTACACTAGCTAACATTAACGTGTTACCTTGCAAACGACAAGTTCTTACATTACTGTAAACTAGGCCAATATATCATTTAGCTAATGTTACAGACATACAAACCATTAGTTAGGTCTAACGTTTTATTACCGTGTATAGCCTATATAATGTAATCAACGTTATATTAGTTTCTTACAACACATTCACCCTGTTGTCTCAGTCAGGTTCCATTAGCATGTGCATTAACGTTACTCATTTCTGTTAACGTCGTTGCATCTCCAAAAATTATCTGCCAGACAATCCCTCAAATCCAACGTTATTCCACCCAGATAACATACCGATCTAGCTATGACTAGTGGCATAATGCTAGCAACTTCCTACTTTGTCAGAAAAAACTAACTAAAATAAAACTGTATAACCTATCATTTCCAATCGAAAACAGCTAACGTTAGCCGCCGAGACTCTTTCTTACCCAGATTCTAAGTTTCCTTCAGTCAAATTATGATTCCGTTCATCAGGACACGTTGACCATGAACCTTATTCAAAATCCATCTTCAGAAAGTTTCTTGCTGTATCCGATATCGTGAGATTCTCTCGTTAGAATATCCCGAGCAACTACAGATTAGCCTACCTACCTACAAAAGAAAGCAAGAAAAAAATAAAAACAACAACCAAGCTATAGCCTGCTCAGTTCCCTTTAAAAAACAATGTGTCTTAACATCCGACCTGCACTGTGCACAACAATGACATTAATTGACGACTGAGTGACTATCCAAATGATGCACGACATGCTTCTGTCTGTTAAGTAGGCTAAGCTATCGCCAATTATGGCAAGTTAAACAGTAATTTTGGAGAAAAGTAATTAGGTGTCTCCTAAACAGAAAGTGCATCAGGTACTGTCAGTGTTGGGCAGTAACGAGTTACTAGTAATAATATTACTGTAATAATATTACTATTGTCAGTAACGAGTAATATAACAAATTACTATTCAGTTGTTTTTGATTCCGGGCTATTTTGTAGCATGGCCCTTTGGGCTTAACACACATGAGATCACAGAGCATGGCCAGCACTGGCAGTGGGTAAACGGGGATGATACAAGGAGGGAATTCAATTAAATTCAAGAAACTTTATTAGTCAATAGCAGTGTTGTATAGTAATGAAGTAGAAATACTTCGTCACTGTACTTAAGTCGTTTTTTTGGATATCTGTACTTTACTTTACTATTTCTATTTCTGTCGACTTTCACTTTTACTTTACTACATTTTCCAAAGAAAACTGATACTTTTACTCCGATACATTTCCCATAAGCGTCTTCGTTACTCGTTACAAATGTTTTTTTTTTGGTTTTTTTTGTACTAGCCAATGATGTTGTAACACAGACTGCAAGAAGTTAGATCATTGGTTAATCACGTGAATGTGCAAGTGCAAACAGGTGCTCTTAAAGCCGCGGTTAAATTTGTATTTCCAGTCAGGTCCACGGGCAGCATATCGAGTCGACCATGAGACCCTGACTAGTACTACTAGCTAGCTGTACATGAATCGATGGAAGACTTCATGATGGAGACTGATTTGGAACCTGCTACTCCAGCAACAAACGACGGTGTTGACGAAGACGAACACCCGTGGCCATATTTGCGAGAAATGTTTTCTTACGTTGGAGTGAAAGATTCTTCGTACCGAATGAAGTGCCTCTTATGCTTACCCAGAACTACGGAAATATTGGCATTCAAGAACTCCCCGTCCAACCTCAAGAAACACATTGAGGTAAATTAAGATTAATCCTGTGAGCCGCAACATTAATGTTTAGTTAGCCTACTTATCATCATTAGCAGGATAGCCTGTTCAGAGTAGTTCCCACAGGATTGTGTAACTTAGCTAACGTTAACGTTAGCTATTTGTGGCGGGGGAGGGGGGGAGACAAGGTAACATGGCGTATGTTTGGCTAACGTTCGCTAGCTATCATAAATCAAATGAAACAATTAGTGTAGACATATTGCTAGCGAATTAAAGTTTAATTGGCCATATGCAACAAGTACAGGTAACGTTACATTGGAATTCTTGGTCCTGCTTTTCTCTACAGTGGCTGAAGTTGTGAAGCCTGCGCAGTGCGCGTGTGTGTAGCAAGTGGGTCTAACGAGGCAAGCTAGTACAGTGAGGGGACAGGTTGAAGGAGCACTGCAAAGCACGTGACGTTAGCGTTTGGGTAAATTAGTAGTAATAATTAGTAGATTGGGACAAGGAAATATGTTACATAATGGTCATTGACTGTTAGTGTTATTGAGTAGCTTTTAAATCCTGTAGCTAAAGTTGTTATGCTTAGAACATGTCTTTCTCTCACTGTTTCAGAGAAAGCATGTACACCAGCTTAAAAAATATGGAGAGCTGACATCACCAAAGAGAAAGAGGACTGAGACTCCCTCCACCAGCAGGCAGACCACATTAGTGAACAACACCTATACTGTGTCTCAGAGGTATATCTTGTGTATCTTCAGTACTTTCTCTATCACTGCTGCTGTAGCAAAACCAAATCCCTCCCCCTCCGGGGATTAATAAAGGCTTATCTATCTTATCTTAGGTCCCTTGACAAAGCTGTCGTGAAGTATGTGGTCCAAGGGCTCCAGCCGTTCCGTCTGGTTGAACAAGAACCATTTAAAGTTTTTGTGAAGGATCTGCTGCCTAATGCAAAAATAATGACACGGGTGACCCTGGGCTCCAGGATTGATGATGCCTCCAAGGAAATGAAGAAGGCGGTGACTGAGGCCATGAGGGGAGTTGACCATATCGCCACCACCACCGACTGCTGGTCTGTCAGAAGGCGGAGCTTCATTGGTGTTACTGCCCACTGGATTGACCCCGACAGTCTCAAAAGATGCTCAGCAGCCCTAGCCTGTAAACAACTGAGAGGTTCGCACACATTTGATGTGTTGGCAAGCGCCCTGAATGACATCCATTCCGAGTTCGAGATTCGGGGGAAGATTCTGAGAACAACAACAGACAACGGCTCTAACTTCATAAAAGCTTTCCAAGTTTTTGGTGAAGATGAGAACAACAATGCAGTCGGAAGTGATGGTGATGCATCTCAACCAAGAGAGGGTGAAGAGGATGAAGAGGAGGGTGAAGAAGTGGAGTTTGTAGATGTGTCAGCTCTTCTGAATGAAGATGATGGTTTGGAGTTCGAGCTCCCAAAGCACCAGCGCTGTGCTTGTCACCTACTCAACCTAATAGCTACGGTTGATGCCACGAAAGCAACATCCAATGAGGCATACAAGAAAGTGTACCGTTCAACATTTGGCAAGTGTAATGCACTTTGGAACAAATGTGGAAGATCCACACTCGCAGCCGAAACCGTTGAAGATGTGTGCTCCCTCCAGCTGCTGCGCCCGAATGCTACCAGGTGGAACTCCTTGTTCCTGGCAGTGGAAAGACTGCTGAGGATCATCAAAGACAAGGGAGAGGGGGCCATCAGAGTCATCTGCACAGACTTGAAGGTGCCAATGCAAGTAAGAATTATGTATGTTTTATTATTTCATAATTGATGGACTGTCTGTTTCCCCACCCTTTCTTGGGAAATAATAACTGTTTCACAGTTGTATCCCAACTTCCACTTATCATTGGTCCATTTTAGTTAATTACTCATCCAGCAATTTTTTGTTGAATCCGATGAAATGGTTATATAGTGTTCTAAAACGGTGTTGTTGTTTTTGTTTTCATCACAGGTTCAATCCAGCTGAACTCGCATTCCTCACAGAGTATGCCACTGTCATGAGCCCAGTCGCCCAGGCAACCAACATCTTGCAAGCAGAAGAAAATGTCCAGATGGGGTGGCTACTTCCAACAATCAGCCTGCTGACTGTCAAACTTGACCGAGTCAAGTTGACACTGAAATACTGCAGGCCTCTGGTGGATGCTCTACAGGTATATTGTATTGTATCTCATTCCTTGCACAATGTTTATTGTTTATTGTTTACTGTCATGCACCAATGTACCAAAACAAATTCCTAGTAGGTGGAAGCCTAACGTTACATGGCAATAAAATTGTTTCTGGTTTCTGATACAGGTGGGAATAAAGAATCGTTTTGGCCACATGACAGAAGACCCTGAGTTGATCGCAGCTGCGATTCTTCTTCCAAAGTTCCGAACATCTTGGACAAAGGATGATGCCACAATCAGAATGGGAAAGACAACATGGGGATAATGAAAAATAAGTGTATGGGTGTACATTTTGACACTTTGTAATATTGTCAAATTCACAAATCGATTATGGATGCATGGATAGTGCATGAAACTAAATTTATACACCTCAAATTAAAACAAACTATTTAGTACAAAACCTTAGGTTGGGGTCATGACATGTTAGAAAGTTGTATTAATCCTATCATTTATATTTTCATCCTCACTATATTTCAGGAATGGACTACATCAAGCAGCACCTGGAAGCACCCTCCCTGCAGCTCGGTGATGCCCCCAGGTCCAGTTCATCTGATGAAGATGACTTCTTCTCTTCCCTGCAGTCATCTCAAGCACAAGACAGCTCCAAAGAACTGGACGGATACTTGGCCTTTTCAGCAGATCACATGGAGTCGCTGAAGTTCTTTCCAGTCCTGTGCAAGCTGTCTGTGAAGCTGAACACGCCTCTACCTGCCTCAGCAGCCTGTGAAAGGCTATTTAGCATCGCAGGACTTGTCTTCAGCCCAAGAAGAGCGAGACTGCATTCTCACAATTTTGAAAACCAACTTCTTTTGAAGATGAACAGCAAATTTTTCAGTTTCAAGTAATGACTGGGTTGTTACTTTCGGTGCTGCTTCAGTCATGTTTTGATTTTGAGTCATTTTGT
>JAKUDI010001159.1:0-21557 GCA_022702515.1 Ilyophis sp. 1 JC-2022 | reverse complement strand
TCGAATGGCTAAGTGTTGTAAAAGTTTTACTTTGGAAGGCTGTGTGCCATCCACCGCACTGCGTTAGGTTTAATGCGTCATGCACAGAACATATCTTGCATGTGATCTGTCTTAAACACTAACCGGTCGTAATATTAATACTGCAAGCTGATCTCAACGCACACGCGCTGATAAGCTTATGGCTATCCTTTATGCGTTTGGTATGGGTCGTGCGCCATTGTTAGCTATTCCAGTTAAAGCTAGATTCAAACCTCCCTCCATTTTCGAAGGCAGTGCATTCTCTCGATCTAGCGAAATTTCCGTCTGGTCCGGAGACCGCTCAGCTGGTAGTTAACCACGTCTTCCAGATTCAGGGATTGCCCCTAGACGCGGCCATCAGTTTGTCGCTAAGTTCTGGTGCTCCTTTTGCGCGGAGTTGGGCACTTCTGTTAGTCTGTCCTCCGGGTTCCATCCATGACGAGACCCGCAATGGAAAAGAAAATAAACACCCATGAACTACGGGCTGTCCCGTTATTGGAAAATAATGTAGCTACGATGGGCATGGTGATGCAGTCGAGGCAAAGCATACATTTGCCAGAGAACACCAGAATTGGTGTTGGGTGTTTGAACATAATAGTAACATCAAGTTATACTATACTATAGAAAATACTATAGATATCTAAGAAATTTCACTGGATTAAGTGTGTTTTTTAATACAGATTAACATGCTTTGTGAAGTAGGCTAACTTGCTCACATTCACAACCAGTCAGCATTACGTTAGGGAAAGTCCTAATGTTATGTTAATATTTCCAAACTGAATACTGCACCTCTAACCACAAAACTGCATTGCTAGCTTAAAGTTGTTGTAACTAAGATATTAGACAAATATAAACTTTTTAATCTGCAGATTTAGCTTTATTTACTGGCTTCATTAATAAGCTGTTGGTGTTGCTATGGTTACCATTCATAAACGAGGCGACTTGATGGTTCTGGCAGCAGATAAATATAGACAGCGTATTCATTTGGAAATTGAATTAATTAAGCCTCTTAGTTGGAACTATTTCATAGGTGTCCCTTTACTGGAAATTAATGCCCACCCTCCAGCCAATCAGAAACGAGAATTCACCCAGATCGTGGTAGAAGTATCATTAATAGCCAATTCCACACTAATTCGTTTTATTTCCGAATTCTGTGTTAATGTATCAATTCCGTGAATTCCGTATCACAGATTCCATAGGGCCCTAAACACTTGCAAAGATATTCTTATCAACTGCCTTTCCTTACTTGTATATGAAACACTAAATATAACTTAATGAATGCATATAAAGTTTATTATTATTATTATTATTATTACTTTTATGAAACAGCATCATAACGTCTAGTTCTAAGATAAGTATATTTATTAGGGGGATGCAGTAGGTTTTTGTTGCAACTTATGGTAAATGGTAAAACCCAAATTTCGCCCATTTAGCATAAATTATCAAGCCACTTGGCAGATGAACTCATCCCATCAATATCTCAACATATAACAAATATGGGAAAGATTTTTGAAGTTGTTTTCATACAATTAAGTACATAAAAAATTTGCATTTCCCAACAGCCTTGCTCAAATTCTACAACTCTTAAGTGCTGAAGTACACATAGCGATATGTTGGGCGTGACATGGACTAGTGCTTTTGATAGGTCACATTTCTGTTTATTGTACAGTTTTTAAATAAACCTTTATAATTCTACGATACCGGAAATTCATTGTTCATGGACTTAACATTGGGGCATAAATTTGCTAGCAACCGAAGGCTAATTAAAAGTTTGAACTAACGTTACAACAGTATTGTGCAATGCTAAATTTCTTACTCCTCGCTGTCTCTGAAGCTAGCCTGAGCCTCTCATACTGCCACATCATAGAAACTAGCCGTAAGTTACTAACTGTTCTGTTTTAAAACTAAAATTCCAAAGCGAGTTTTGAATTTTATGTATGGTTTAACATTTTCCTGAATCAAAAAAATAGTGTGCAAATCAACTCGAGAGAGCAAGGTGGATAACGTTATTTTTCTTAAGAGATATGCTACCAGGTCAGTGTTCACAGCAGTTCCACACAACTCTGATGAAACAGCTCCAAAGTAACTGTAGCTAACGTTACCTTAGCTAGAGTTACAGAGTGACAAAGCTAGAAATAATACAGCTACTATCTAACTTCGCTAGCGAGATAACAAACAAATGTAAGTTAAAGTGACGGTCAAGGAAAATACGTCATATGCTTATAACCACGTTATTCATGGCTATTAAGGTATGTATTGAGCACCAATAAAGCGCACAGAATAAATTCCATTGCAATCTTGTTAAATTTCAGTCTATCTATATCTCTTTATTCCTGCATGCTGAAAAAAAGGGTGGAGTCGAAATGGGTTCATGATGACGTAGACGTGAAACCTCAACCAATAGATATTTTGATCTCGTTACATAACTCCTTATTATTTCTTTTAAAAATAAGATGACTACCTCTTCTGCCTCTACCGCTCTGAACTTGTATTACACTAAATCCTGTGCTTATAATGTCATTTGCTGTCATGTTATAATTTAGTTTATACAGGGTCATATCAATCTGCTGTCGTGTTACATTTTAGTTATACCATATCACATATGGCTGGGCCCTTTTCCTGACATGTTGTGATTCGATTATACTGACTTACGTATACCTTGGCCTATTGCCAACAGTGATTATGATATAATTATACAGATTATGGCTTGGGCCTGGTTTTGATTATAATAATTTCATAAGTGATAATAAAAAATCGCTCCTTTTGTTTGCCCTTGAGAATTGTTATCAGCATTTGGATTTGGAATAGTTAGTTAGCTAAAGTGTTTATTTTTTCCTGCTTTCCTTATCCCTATATTTTATCCCACTCCCAATCTTTTTAAAAAAAAAATTTGTTTCTGATTTTTTCCCTTTTTCTCCCAATTTAGTAGCCAATTGAACCCCTATTCTAATTCAATTCCCCCCCGTGTAGCAACCGCTAGAGAACCACCGCTGCACAACCCCGTCAATCGGTATTTATAGGGAGGGCGCTACGTCCTCTACAGGGCGCAGCTCCTGACCGTGACACGCCCTGGGTCCTTCTGTGCGCAGCGGTTCTCTCCGAGACCCTCCCCCCACCCGGAAGCGACCGCCAATTGTCGCTTCCACAGGGCACCGGCCACGCTCGGCTATGGCAGGACCGGGGCGCGAACCCCGATCCTCGGAGTACAACTGCGCTGACTGAAAGTCAGCGCTCTTTACCGCTGTACCACCGCGGCGGCCCCACTCCCAATCTTTCACCTTTTTATCCATCCCTCTGTGGTGCTAGCTAGTAACATTAGCTGGCTCCTTGCACAATTCTGCATGTAAACGAACAAATCACGTGCACGTCATTTTTACTTGGTGCACTGCTCATTCATCAGATAATATATCTAAAATAATAGATAGTTAAGATTTTGCCAAATAAACCATGCCTTGGAAATGGTTTTGTCGTATTGTTCAGTGGCTGGTTACAGTAATAGAAATATGACGAGAACCGTTATCCACCGACGTGCCATGCACGTAATTGTCGTTCGATTAGCAACCAAAATTAATGAATGGGCCTTTGAATAAATTTTAAAAACTCGATAAAACCTACCATAATTTAATGATTTGTGTGGAACATGCATTTGGTGAAACGTCGCCTTGAAAATGAGCTTGCTTTACATAGACTAACATTAGATCAAACAGTTGCAATACTCTGCTTAGCGTTTAAGTTAACTTGACTTAACTTGACTGATTGCGAGCTTGTGCATGATATTTATCTCTTGATAGCAGCCGCACTGTATTTTACTTTGAACTGATTGCATTAATTCCTCACCGGCTTCAAACCTATGGTTCAAACCACAGAACTGAAGAAGAACAGTTCTGTGGTTCAAACATGTAGGGCTGTATGACGTCGATGGCACTCGGGTTGAGGGCGTGGATTTAGACCACACCTCTACAATCCTTTGTCCTTTCAAGACCGAGTTTATTAGCTGACTTTGAGATGTATATTAATATACCTATTCACATTTTCTTGAAAAGATATTTGGTGGGTGTGTAGTGGATACATCCCTCTTTGATATGTTGTGGTTATTTGAGTTTTTTAGAATCCCTTGACCATCACTTTAACTTAGTTACTAACATTACTCCTGTCCACAATATTACCTGTAACGTTAATGAAGCTACAAGCGCCACACCATGGCTGTGTTGTTGTGACAAATTATAGATTATTCATTATTTATATACAATTATATATCATACTGTAGGACCAACTGTATTAAAATGTAGTGTTAATATGAATATGTTTTTCTGTGGTAGGATGAATTGCACAAAGGCCCATATGTGAATAACAGCACATATTCAAGGCCTCAGACACTCACGCCGGAAAATGAGCTCATTATTTGTATCGAAGTGTGCTCAATGAACAATGGTCCCATGCTAGGCACCCAATATGAGCTCATCTCGACACCTGTAAATCAAGGACATATACACACACCCACATGCAGGGGAATTGAAGAAAAACTCGCTCTCAGCGGAAAACAGCCATATTGCAATACACTCCCCAAAATGTCTTTTAGTTATCTCAAAAAGAAGGCAATGGACCCATTCATTCACACACACACACACACACACACCCATACACACACACACACCCATACACACACGTACACACACACACACACATACACACACACAGGCAATTAAATGTTCCTAGCCCGTCTGAAGAGATAAGCATGAATGACTCCCTACACATTCTCTGAGAAGAACATCCAGCACTCTAACCTTGGAGATGTATGTGTGTGTGCGGTTTGAGGGACTGATGGAATTTATTAAATCCAAAGAAAACATTTATCGTCTATCTTTACAAACATTGGTGTAAAAACTATGTATTGAACTACTATTGTCGAACCGTGACTAGGATGTTTCTGATATGATTAAATCATGGCATTTCATCAAAACTACCACATAAATAAGGGTCATATGTAATGCTTAATTAGGACCGGCAGAGACCGCTGCAGACCATGGAAAAGTAATCGCCCAGGTAATGGGAACACCCCAAAAAAACATATAAGATGTCAGCTGAACTTCATGATGGGCTTGTTATGTTTTGCTTCTGTCATTAACGGACCTGTTTTACGTCTTGTGGGTGAGCATGAAATTGACTGACTTAGACTGGACCGTGTGATTGAGAATGTTTTAACATATGTATGTTTAGCCGATCAGCCTGGGTATGTATATTCGTGCAAATCTTTTTATAATAAATTACGTTATACCAGACTCTGGAATGTGGTGTCTATTTGGAAGAAAGTTTAATTAAAGTGTAGTTGAATGGTCCTGACCCCTCCCGACAGGGCGGTGATAGGATTGTTCGATTTATTATACTTCAGTGTCCGAATCAGAGCTCTATCTACTGCGCCCTGTCTTCTGCGTACAGTGCACTAGCCAAAGTGTGCTGTTTAACGTGCACTGTTTAGCAGTCCACGAAAAATATCCGCCAAACTATTTTCCAACTGCACTGTGGAAGAGTCGTAAGCAGACCCTTTGACTTCCCACCAGTGTTGCTATATCCGTGGTTTTACAGCTAAATTGGGATACTTTCAAAGTGCAGTCACTGGTAAAAAAAAAATAAGTCGCAAAGCATGGACTTATTTTAAAAAGTAAAAACATGATAAAATATGTTGGTTTTCGGTTAAAAAATAGCCTATGATTTGGCCTAGTTTTGAGTCGCCATTTGGCTGGAAAGTCTTACAAGATCTGGAAACCCTGTGTTGTTTTTGTTGTATTTGAAGGAAAACGTCAGCGAAGCTGCTCCTCATTTTTTTTAAACGAAGCTCACGTCATATTTATGTGACCAAAATGTTTGTGTACTTCTTGAAAAGTGTGCTCCCGAATGTACTCCGCGAAACCCCGGAAGTAAGTGTGTCGTCCGGGAAGTATACTGTAATTTGAAAATTTCAGTGTACTCTACGACTTTCTCGCCCTATCTACTCACCAAGGCTACTCAACAGGGTGGAAGAGTGCTGAATCGGACATGGCCCATGTGAGATAAAAATTTTAGCTAGCTAACATTAAATTAGTAACATTGCAAGCCCCACATGGAACTATAACAGTGCCAAGCAATGTAACGTTAGGACAATTAATTAATGTTGATGCTGTGTTAGTTCATCTTTAAAACAGACAGATATTTCGCTGAATATGGTTTCGGCAGAATGTAACGTTAGTTAGACTAAATCCTACCAATACAACACAGTTGAAGAGTAATAGTTTAAGATGACATTTTTAGCCAGTAACATTAACGTTAGCTCAGTTAGCCAACTTAAAGTTCTGTGATGGCATACGAATTGTATGTATATGTAACTATTGTATGTGTCAGCCCTATATGCTATGTAGGTAGTGTGAATGCTATCAACGGACCACGAATAGGTTCAAAAAGATAGTTTAGGTGCGTCCCAATACTCTAAACATGCACGTGCCTTTCCTCCACTACCAGCTCCTCTCCTCTCCTCTCCTCTTCCTTGGAAACCGATCTTTGTGTCCTAATATAATGTTGCTGATTGCTTATTAATTGTTGAATATTAATTCATGTCTCAACACCAACTGCAATGTCAGGTATATTGTACACTGTGCATTGTGTATATTGTCCACTGGAAAGGAGGTGAGGAGTGAAGAATATTGGGATGCAGCCCTGTCTTTTCACAATTTTCCAAAGCCAGCCACCCACCCACCGCTGCCACCAGCACCACCCCCCAACATTGCTGGTGTTAAAAGAAGAGAGAGGCAGGTGTGACTAGATGCTCCAGCAGGGCACAGGGGATAAGGGACAGGGGCGGAGCCAAGTCAAGTTGATTGATGGGGACGTCGGCCAGTTCCAAGCAAGTGTGGGGAGGGGGGGTTCCGGGACCTTACCAAGTCTCTCACAGGGCCCCATGGTGACGATGGAGGGTGGAATGCTACCGTACAGGGTGCGGTTAGAAAACACCATTAGATTTGTGCCAATTGAAGGAACGGAAAGGAGGAAGTCTTTTGGACTACATTTTTTTGTTGAATAAATTTAAAAAAATCTTTTGGATGTTGATCCTGATAGTTTTCTGCTTACAAGACTTTTCAAGCAGGGGTTTTTACAATTTGACTATTTTTTCTGAAGCAGCTTGCTTTAATTTGTACAAGAATGTTGTTAATTGTAAGGATGCGGTGCAGCTGGAAGGGATCAGGGTGAAACTTTTGTTCTCCAAAGCCCTTAGGCCCTTAACTGTTACGTTTCTGTCATATTTATGCCACGTTTCATGTTTAATGTTTGTCACAGTTTATTTTCTGTTCATGTCTTGCTTGTGTTCTGTTTTGTTACGATGCAGTTCATTTTTAGCATACACATTTCCATGTTTTTCCACAGCCTTGCGTTCATGCTGTTTCTTTCTCTTGCTGTCGCTCACGCTTCCCTAATTGTTTCATTCTCTCATGTCTACTTACTAATCTACTAACGTTAGATCAGGATTGGGTAATACTAACTCTCTAACCATGTGTTCATGTTTACCTTACGTTTCTCGTGCATGTCATTTACTAATTTACTAATGTCAGGTCTAGGATAGGATAACTACTAACGATTTACTAATTGCCTCATTACGTGTCTCATTTTCTCAAGCTGTTGTTCATTTCCTGCTGCTCTCAAGCTAAGTGTCTGCACCTGCATATAAGATCAGTGTTCATGTCATGTCCTTGTGAAATTGTTGCCTGTTAGCTTGCTACTGTCACTTTTGAGCAGTTTTTCATTGTCTGATTACTGTTATTGCTCCAAGCCTGTTTATCGTATCTACTGCCTGTTTTTTGACCACGAGTTTTGCCTGCTGTTTTTGTACCTCTGCCCCGCGGATAGGACTTCGGTCTGACTCCTGCAACGCCCCACGACCAACGAACTCTGCTTTACCCCTGAACTGTACTTCTGCTCCGCTGACAGCTACTCTGGTTACGGAACTTTTGCATGGATACTGATTTTGAGACTGCCTTCTCCTCTGGTACTGTATTTTTGGTTATTGGCTGGATTTATTGGTTTTTGGACTTCGCTGGTGTGACTACGATTTTTGGATTTCCCTACAATAAAGCCCTTGCGGGTATTTATTATTACTTTTGTGTTCTGAGTCGTGCATTACGGGTCCAACCCGCACACACCCGCCTCATTAACCCTTTTGCGCAGATGCCTAGTGATAATGCCGCTGGTGGCAAGATTTTGCTCAACCGAGACATTCGTTGCTCCTGCAGCCAAATTTTAATGGAAATCGCAAACTCTGTTTATTGGTAGACACGATTCGTGACAATTTGTGGCATTGTGCCGAATACTGTTTACTGAAGTGTAACTATTTTCTCATAGCAAATCCATTTAACAAGAAACCCCCCACCCAGTCTATACCTATCCATGAGTGACATAGTGGACAATAACGTCTATGTGTGAGTTCATAAATATATTTATTCATCATATAAAATTTGAATTCCATCATAGCAACAAGATAAACCCAACAATAGCCTGATCGTATGCCAAAAAAGCTGTGAAAAGCCCTGCTCACTCGAATGCAAAATAAACATGAAATTGTCTCATTATGCCACATATTCTACTATGAATATCTGCTACGAAATAAATATACAATCATACCATTGGTTTTACACATAGTGATGTTCCTTTCAAAATTCAGTGGTCATTTATTGTTTGGTACAATCCGTTTGAGAAATATGCAACACTTTATTACTATTACACTATCTGAAACGTCGACTCATAATACCCCCCATGCCCTGCAAGCCTGTCTCGTTCATTACAGTTCATTCTGGTTTAATTGTCGGCTCTTTTATCCAATAGAGTACATTATAACTTTAGCAACGGTATATGCCATATCTTATTGGGTGCTTTGAATTAATTACAGCCCAGCGTAATGCCAGTTTTCCTTTTAACTGTCTGGTATTAGGCAAGCTCTACAGAAAACGCATTCTTGCAGTCTTGTCCAATATGATTGATAAGCCTATTGTTATTTTCACATTTTGAGTGCATTTCACAAACTGTAGTGCAATCATTAATTTTATGGTTGATGTAGACTACCGATTTTCATTGAAGATAGAACATTTGGCAGCATTTTGCAGACTTACTGTGCGCTGATATGTGGTAGATTCATGTAAAATCATCCTTGGAGTCATTATGAATGGGAACATTAAAAAAAAAAATTTAAACACAGAAAAATGCAATCCTGGGCCAAAAGTATACATACTGTGGAGTACAGGTAAAAGTGGTGTTTTATTGAGGTACAAGAGTGAATGATTAGGCTACATACTTAGGTGTATGTAACACTGAGGTATCTTAAACCATCAAAAGGGACAAATGTATATGCTTTATTATTAAAATCTATTTTATTCATTTTATGACATGTTTTGGATAGGATTCTGGACCCATAGATATCTACCCCCTTATACTGATGAAAAGATAGTAATTCCCACTTGAAAATTATGTAAAGGTTAGTTTTATGAGCCAAAACTGTTGATTTGTAGTTACATATATCATTTTCTTTTTTTATTTAGAGCAGTGCAAATTTTTGCCATTTGGATAGATTTGGAGACACTAATGGACAACAGGATACAGTGCCTATATTTTGCATTATAGTTATGCATTATTATAGTTCTTTGTAGTTCTGCCTATCCTCAGATTTTGCACACTTGTGGACTAGTAATCCAGTTTATGATCCAGGAAATGTACAAATTTACCTGTTTCACTTATGTAGCTCTCAGTATTCTGTTGCAAACTAAAGAAAAACAAGTTTCTTTGCATTTGTGGCACTTTATTTTGACTTAAATTATGAAAATAGACAAATCTAAGTTTGTAAATGGTACACCTGTCTTGTTTCATTTAAGCCATTTAACAAGTTTCTGTGGTGCTCACACCTGGAGTTATAAAGCCTTAAACAGAGCACCCCCGAAATAGGTGAGAATTTACTAAATTTTCCATCTGCGCAAAGGGGTTAACCTTGAACATGTACAATCCTTTTGTGCGTGAAGAGGATATTTTGTGTTTTTTATCCAAGTACTGTGTGGAGGTTTGGGACATGCAGAAGCTGAAAGACGTTTCATGGTGCAGTTCCACCAGGATCCCTTGAGTGTGGTTGGTTTCATCCATCACCCGGGGGCCTTCTCGTTAGGACTTGATAGGTGATACCTGGTCTACCCTGAACAGCCATTGTTCTGCAACAGATGTTGCTTGTTTGGCCACATCTCTCAGCAGAGCATGAGACAAAAGTCTGTGCGGCCCCGAAATCATGCAGTGTCTGTGGAAGCACAGAGCACTTGTTTCGGGGCTGTCCTGAGAGGCATTGCTCCAACGCAACATACTCCAACCTGATCCAGAGTATTAGGTTAGCTCGAGGGGCCAGCAGCACCACAGCCAGATTCAGCCCAAGATCCAGTGCTACAGTCAGATCCTGCTCCTGTTCCAGCCCTGGAGTCCGACCCCTTCAGCTATAGTGTCGTTGCCTGGTCCTGATTCGGCTCCTGACCCGGATTTGGCGGCTGGTCCGGCTATAGTGATGGCCTCTATTCCAGTTCTGGCTCCTGGCACTTCTCGGGGCCTCAGAATGGACCACGTTTGGGCCATTCGCATAGCCTGGTCTGGGCTTGGGAGCGGGGTTGGGTTTCGCACCTGCCCCTGTGTCAGCCTGCAGTTCCAGCTGGGAGTCTGATGGAGCTGTTACCTCAGGTGTCTGTGTCATCTTTGGCAAAGGGGGTGGCTCTGCTGGCCTCGATGTACACGATGACGCCTATGGTGTGGGGGGCCAGGCCCCCCCAGAGAGAGGGGTGGGAACTACTCGTTTACCATGTGCGGGATTCTTTCGCTGGCAGACTCCTACCGAGGGGGGGGGTTCTCTGAGCAAATTTTTTGAGGGGCTGTTAGATTATGTCTATTATGGAGAGAGTAAGAGGGCTCCTAGAGGCTAGGGCAAGGTCTCTGCGATTTTAAGGACGTGTCCGGGAGCTGGTGGAGGGGGAAAAGCCAACCCTTTTCAAGGGGGGAGACCGTACGTCATCTGACCTTGCTGATGGCGGACTATAAGGTGTTGGATAAAGTAGCCACCCTCCGCCTGAAGCAGGTGAAGAGTGGCTTGGTAAATGATGACCAGACGTGTGGGGTCCTCAGGCGTTCATGCAGTTGGAACTTGGTTCTGCTGGGGGACACCCTGGCCTGGGTCGAGGATGGCAATTTCTGGTTGTGGTTAGTATCAACCAGGACAAAACATTTGCTGGCATGCAGCATGGCTTTCTTTTTGGAGTTCTGGAGCGCATGGGCTTCAGGCAATGCTTCCTCAGATAGCTGCCTATGCTGTACAGTTGTGTGTGTGTGAATGGGTTCCTAAGCAGGGCAGGTTAGTGGTGTACGGCAGGGTTGTCCGCTGTGACCACTGCTCTACGTCTTGTTCATGGAGCCCTTCACAGAATTAGAGCCTCGGGACCCCGGTATCGATAGTGTGAGGATCCCAGGAGTGGCAGGGGCATGTTTAAAGATCCTGCAGTACGCTGAAGACACAACCCTTTTTGTGGCATCAGCTCGGTTTTTGCCAAGGGTGCGGTCCTGGTCAACAAGTTTTGAGCGGGTACGGGCTCCAAAGTCAATCTGAGTAAGTCTTTTGTGTTATTTTGTAGTCGCTGCATGGAGGATGTAGGGAAGTGTGGGGGTTTTCAGCAGGTGTGTGGGGGGCCTCAAAATACTGGCTGGCAGATTTTTTTCGCTGGGCAGTGCAGAGCAATATCGGGAGGGCAGATTGGCCCTGGTAGGTTCGAGATTGGGGGCGTAGACAGGCCGGCGACTGTCCCTGATGGGCAGGGTGATGGTGGTGAGGTCAGTGTTGCTCCCGCTCCTCATCCACTTACAACATGTTTTTCCAGTTCCAGCACTGCCCAGGGCAGTTTTCAGTACGTTTTGTCCCCTGCGTACCGGACGGTGGTCCGAGTTCTTAGATAGTGCCCGTCGCCATTGGTGCGAGATGACATCTTGCACAATAGATCTCTGTGCATGGCCGTGGCCTTTCGGCAGGTAGTAGTCCCTTCTGGGGTTCCTTTGGGGTCACTTGGGCAAAGGTGAGTGGAGGTTGAACTGCACTGGTTGTGTGCTATAGACCATTTGTCAGTCAGAGAGGTGCTGCACCGACATGGCTGCTTAGTGAGCTCTCTGCACCTGAGGGGGTGTGGAACCATTGAGACGATCCCGTATGATTTCTGGGAGTGCCGTGTCAGTCAAGAATATTGGGCTCAGGTGCAGGGCCTCCTACGGAGGGTTGGACCTACTTGTGCTTTGTCGAGAGGAGGGGTGCTATATAGGCAGGGTTTGGGGTGTTGGGGTCGGTGGCCCAGGGGGTGTTGTGGGACATCCTGGGCTATGTGAAGTGGGTATTGTGGGAGGACAGGATGGTGGTGGTGGGGATGACGGTAAGGATCTTGAATCCCAGACAGCTGTATCAGAATCAGAATCTGGTTTTATTAGCCAAACATGCATTTACACATGTAAGGAATTTGACTCCGGTTCACAACTGACACACACTTACTAATTATTCAACAATAACAATGATAATCAACAAGAAGAGGTTTAATGTAAACTTAATACATAAAATAAACTTAAAACTTTAAGATACTAAATATATTAAATATACTATATAATATAAATATAAGTATAAGAAATGTATGAATAAATTATTTCACAATGAAAATGGCTGTGAGTGTGGCTGGGTTAATTGTTCATTAGAGTGAGGCATGAGGGAATGATTCCAAGGGGAGGATGCCAGAGCCGGTGAGAGTGGAGGGTGGTGCGGGGACAGGACTTGGTTCGGGATCACTGAGAGGGGTGTCTTGACTGTATTTTTGTGTATGCTTTTTATTTTCTTTGGTCTAGGTTTTTGGGTGAGGGGTAATATTGTTTGTTGTTTGGGGGAATCTTGTTATGCTGTGGGGTTTTTCTTTAGCGTTGTGAATGTAATGTGTAACGTGGTTGTATACGTGCCTGTAATAGTTTTTTTGTGTCATTGGCACATGTTACTTGTATGTATGAAATTAATGTAATGTCATTTCCGGCCAGCTCAGAAGGCTTCAGCCTCGGAAAGGAGGGGTGAAGCAGAACATTTTGGAGGTGGCAGTGGAGACATTGGCGGAAGTGGCCTCTGCGAAAGGTTTAGGGGATGAGAAGGCGACGGAGGTGTCTGGCCTGGTGGTCCATGCTGCTGTGAAAAATAGGGATGTGGCATCTGAGGCTGGAGGGTAGTTGGAGGCAGTTTTTGAGCTGGAGCTCCGGCTGCAGCAGTGAGGAAAGTGGAAGTGGCGGCGGTGAGTGGGGAGCCGATGGCTGTGGCGGGAGCATTGCCCACTATGGAGGCGGTGGGACCCACAGCCATGGAGGAAGCTGAGACAAGAGAGTTTCTGCCAAGCACTTTTGTGGTTGACTGGGGTGGGTTAGTGGATGAAGAACTTCCCCTGGGCATGGGGGCAGTGGGGGAAATTGTATTCCCTTGTAAGAAGGCGAAGGTGGGAACGCCTTCTGTATCAGACTCAGAGGGGTCGCTGGGAGCGGTGAGTGGAATGAGTCTGGAGTGGGACCTGCCTTTGCCAGAGCATCATACAGCGTATGATGATGTGGGTTTCCTCATGCCGGGGTAATGGCATTTCAAGTAATGACTTGTAATGTACAGGGGCTGAGTGGGGATGTGAATAGAGGGGGGTTTTTCAGTTCTTGGTATTGCAGGGTTTTTACACATTGTTCCAAAATGCTTCAGGCTTCTCAAGGTTTTCGTTTGCATACTTCAGACACTTAAGGCTTCTTTCTGGCAACTCTGCCATGTAGGTCTTACGGTATGTTCTATTGTTGTCCTTTGAACAACTAAACCTGCATCTGCTACTCTACTACTTTTTTGCAATGATGTGAGCATTTCTCACCAGGTCTCGGGCCATTCTATCTGTTGTTCTTAACTTTGTACCATTTAGAAGTCAGGTTAGCTTCTCTTCACTTAGATATTAATTGTAAAGAGCATTTTGACCAGGGGTGCCCAAAGTTTTTGCACCCCAAGAGCGGGAGATCAGAGGAGTCCTGGTACCAGGGGGTATAAATAGACAACACAGCGTACGCAGCCAACGATACAGACACGCTCACAATATTGTGAGTTTAAAAGGCGCAAGGTTATTGATAACCTTTTCCTTCCTCCGAGGCAAAAGCCTACGGACTCGACCTCTCAACTAAGAACCCAGTGGAACACGTTCTCACTCAGGTTGATTTTAGCCAAAAGGCAGAGGAGCGATGACTCGCAAATTGGCCCCTGCCCTCTTCCGCCCCCTGGGGGCTGCTGACCCTCACACATGGGGCTCACTGTGAGGTGGCTCGCTAAGGTCCCAGGAAATTTGGCCTGGCTTCGCCCCCCTGTCCCTTGTCCCCTGCTGGAACAGCTAGTGACTAGTCACACATGCTTCTCTCTGTCTTCATTTAACACCAGCCAAGTTGGGGAGTGGCAGTCAGTGGTGGCTGGCGGTGGCACCGGTGGGTGGGTGGCTGTAGTGGGGCTGGCTGACTGTTGGTGGGTGGCTGTGGTGGGGGCGGGCAGGCAGGCAGGCTGTGGAACAAGGCAGACACAAACAGGGCAGGCGCACATATTAAACAAATGACTGACTGCCATATTTTTTCACACTCAAAAGTTGCTTTTCTTTTATTGCACAATGAAGGGGATAGGATAGCAAGCTCCTTCTCCGACTCCCTGTTCCAAAAATCCATTTAATATGTGGTCCCCTGATATGGGAGGTATCAGATATTAAACTGATAAGAACAGATGTATTTATTTTTTTAAATAAATTTTATTATATATATATATTCAAATATTACAATACATTTTACACCTTTCCAAATACTAAATTCTAAATCCAAATTGTTTTCTTTACCAAAAACCCTGGAGCCGAGCTAAATTGACTGCGGTTTCCGGGGGCCTTAGCGAGTCACCTCACACGGGGCCCCATGCGTGAGGGTCAGCAGCCCCCGGGGGGCGGAAGAGGGCAGGGGCCGGTTTGCGGGTCATTGCTTCTCGGCCTTTTGGCTAAGATCAAGTCTCGGGTCGTGACCACAAGACTTCTTAGTCCGAAGGTTGAGGCCGGAGGCTTTTGCCCCGGTGAGAGGTGGTGAGGTTATTTATAACCTTGCACCTTATTTTAACTCACCTTGTGTGAGTGCGAGTTGGTATCGTTGGTGTGTGTCGGTATCGTTTTCCAGTGAATAATATGGTATCGGACAATGAACAGTCAGTCCCGAGTGCCGGACTGAGGAACTCGGTACGGTACCTATGGCGCAAAGCGGAAAGTCCCATAATGCCCAGGGAGGTGTTTGGGAGGTCAGTGCTACTGGGAGCACTACAATTAAGGATGGCTGACATGCTCTTCCTCCAATTAAACACCCTGGAGCGGTGTTTTGAGGTCACCTTCAGCACCGGAGAAGTGTGTCTGAAGGTTATAGAAGAGTGTCGGCGACAGGTGGCGGAAAGCCCGGTGGCGCAGTTTAATGTAATGAGCCTGGATCGCCAAAACTTCAGGCTCATTACTGTCCACACGTTTAACCCCTATGTGGTGGACCAGGTGGTGGCAAAGTTCCTCGGGGGTTATTTTGAGGTTCTGACAGGGGCCAGGCGGCTTCTAGACACAGTGGGGTTCTGGACTGGGAAGCGCTAGTTCCAGGTCCTCCTTAAACCAGACGCGAATGGGGTTGAAGGTTTGGCGCACCCTCGAGCTGTGTTCAGCATCGGGCGGATAGGGAGTACTGCTTTTACTCCAGGCAGCCCCCTTTCTGCAGGAAGTGCAGGAGGCACGGGCACAGGGAGGGGTCATGCAACGAGGGGCGTTGCCGTACGTGCGGGGCGGAGGGCCACACGGCTAAGGACTGCCCTGTACCCAAGACCTGCCACAGGTGTGGGGAGACAGGGCACTTGATCCGGTCCTGCAACAAGGCGGGTCCAGCACCAGCAAAGGGCCAAGCCAGGCAGGAGAAGAGCCCTCATGAGAGGAAAGGCCAGCCTGAGGAGGGGCCGGAAGACATAGGGGGTCCTGTGGGACCCAAAACATCAGAGGCTCTGGAGGAGGTGCTTGGTGCTGAGGTGGCCCCAGATTCTAGTTTGGCCCCGAGTCCGAGGGAGGGCCCGTTTCCAGCCATGGGAGGCCCGGCATTTTCGGGCCAGCAGGTGGCAACGTTCCCCCTCATGCCAGGGGGGGTTTTCCTTAGGGCGTTCAAGTACGTGCCAAAGATGACCACAGCAGCAATGAAGGCGTTGGAGTCTTTGTCGGAGAGTCTGGTGCAGAGGACAAAGCCGACAGACCTGAAGGGGATTGGAGGCAAGGATATAAATGTATTGGACGAGATCCTTTTGAAGAGGAGGGCGATGGCTTATAACCCGGCTCTTCCAGGCCGGCCTCTCACCCGTAGGGGGTTACGGGACACCGCCAAGAGGGGGAAGGTGAACAATCCCCCGTTTCTGGTACCGGGGGGGTGGTGAAGGATCCACCTGTTGGCGAGGGAGTGGCAGGAGGGCCGCCTGTAGTGGAGGAGAAGGTGGTGGCCCCCCCGCCGAGAAGATGGAGGGGACGGAGGAGTCCCCAAAAAACCCTTCCATGGGAGGGGTTACAGTTGGGTCCACAGGGACTGGGGGGTCCAACCCGGTGGAGGGAGGGGTCGGGGAGACCCTCATAGAAACTTTTGTGGATGCCACAGCAGAGTGGGGCTCCATCGCCGAGGAGGACAGGAAGTCCTGAAGACTGGGGGCGTTTATTTTTCTTCCCCCAGAAGACGGTTTTTGTTGATGGTGTTTTTTTGGTTTTGTTTGTACTTGTCTGTCTATAAATATATTGATGGAATGTAAAGAAAGTAGAAAAAGGAAAATTTTGAATTAAGGAAAATGTATGTGCATTGTTTTTGCTTGTATAATGTCTGTATATGTTTAAATGTGTAGATTTAATAAAAAATTATTTTTTTTAAAATGATAATCTGTTCTTATCAGTTTTTGATACGTCCCCTATTTGATACGTCCCCTACCCACCCACCCGCCCGACCCACCTACCCGCCCGACCCACCTAACAGAGTCCACACACACCTAGTGGAGCAAAAGGAGAGAAAAATAATAACAGTAATAAAGAAAATGAAATATGAAAGTCACATTTAGCCATGAACAATGTCAATATATGTATACATATACATCTGTATATTAATATGAGCCTGTATCAAACCACATTGTATAACCTTTACAGTTACCCACACCTAGGCACCAAAAAAAAGCAATAAAAAAAAAAGGGAAAAACACTTTTTGGGGCGGCATATGAAGAGAAACAGAGCACCCAAACCAATCCTCATCCAAGCCCTGTCATAAAATTGACAATAGGGATAGCCAAACAATGAAAGCAAGTGCCAAACAGCAAGCACCAGATGTAAACAAAAGAGAGAAAGAACAAATAAGTATTGCGTCTATTCGTGAAATTGTGTACTGTGGTCTACCAGCTTAAATATCCTAAATTGGGAAAAACTGTTACGTGGTATCAGGCATAGTTTTAAGTCCACATATGTATGTCAAAACCGGATCCCAGACGAAGAGGAATTTGTCCCTGGACCCTCTAAGCGAGTATTTTATCTTCTCTAACTGCATGAAATGCATCAGGTCACACAACCACATAGACACTTTTGGTGGATTTCTGTATTTCCAATGTAATAAAATTATTCTGTGTGCAAGCAGTGTCGTGAAAGCAATAATGTTTTTATATCTTTTCCTCATTCTAGAATGTTGCCCATCCGTGACACCAAATATTGCTGCAACTGCATTGGGTTGGAAATCAATATCCAGTGTCTCTGATAAAGTTTTAAAGATCATAGACCAGTAAGTCGTCAGAGCAGGGCATGACCAAAACATATGGGTTAAGTCGGCAGGTGTATTATGACAAGAAGTACTGAAGTACTGTCACTAACTCTTTGTAGAGCACAGTTCCAAACTTCCTCTTCTATGTCCTCCCCTAGTTCACTCACCCAGTCCGCTCTAATCTTCTCCAGGGTTATATTTCTAAGATAAGTTATACAGTCATTTATTCTTGAAATAAGCCACTTTGAATTTGAGGGAATCTAGCATATCATCCAAGCCTGGGACCAGAGATACATTTGGAAAGTTAGGGTCATGGCTCTGAAGGAAGTGGCGAACTTGAAAGTACCGAAATAAGATGGACCTGGGAAGGCCAAATTTGTGTGATAAGTCATCAAAGCTTGCAAATATAGAGTTTATGTACATGTCCTTAAATTTAGAAATGCCTTGTCTTCGCCAAAGAGAGAATGCAGAGTCTAATCTAGCTGGGGGGAAAAGGTGATTATTGCACAGAGGACTTATACCAAGAAAATGTTTGAACCCAAAGTTCTGTCGAAATTGAAACCATATCTTGAGGGTATTGATGACAATTGGATTATCAGTAAATCGTGAAATAGAAAGGGGGAGACTGGAAGAGATCAAAGCTGCGAGAGATGATGAGATGCAAGAATTAGCTTCAAAGTGGCACCAATCTGTATCTGGGGTGTGAAGCCAATAAATAATTTTTTGAATATTTGCGGCCCAATAATAATAGCAAAGATTCGGAAGAGCTAAGCCCCCAAGTATTTTAGGCCTCTGTAGTAGTTCCATACGTACTCTAGGGCTCTTATTGTTCCATAAAAAATAAGTGAAAGCTGTATTAATGGATTTAAAGAAAGATTCAGGAAGAAAAAGTGGGATACATTGAAATAGATAGAGGAATTTAGGGAGCACAGTCATTTTAATACAATTCACTTTTCCTGCCAAAGACAAATTGAGAGTTCCCCATTTTTTCAAATCTAGATTGACTTTGTCCAATAAAGAAGAAAAATGTTCTTGATAAAGACTCTGCATGTCTCATGTGACATTAATGCCCAAATACTTAAAACCATTTCGAGACATTTTAAACGGTAAGGCATTATCCTGTATTTGAAGAGCCATGTCATTAACAGGATAGCATTCACTTTTATCAAAGTTCAGTTTATACCCTGAAAATGAACCAAATCTCTTCAAAGCTTGGACAATATGGGGTATACTTAAAATAGGGTGTGACACATATAATAATAAATCGTCCGCATATAAAGATAATCTATGCTCTACTCCTCCTCTTTGAATTCCATGTATTGATGGCAATGATTTGAGTGGATGGATAAAGGGCTCTATAGCTAAGACAAATAACAGGGGACTGATTGGACATCCTTGGCGAGTCGCTCTTGATAGTTGGAAGTACTGTGATTGCTTGCCATTTGTGACTACAGAGGCTTTGGGTGAGGTGTATAAAAGTTTTATCCACGAAATAAAATTAGGACCATAACCAAATTTTTCCAAACATGTAAATAAAAATTCCCATTCAACCCTGTCAAAAGCTTTCTCTGCGTCCAGCAAGATGACAACTTTGGGTACCCCACTGGACGCAGGAGAGTAAATAATATTTAAAAGCCGACGGATATTTGTAAATGAGTGTCGTCCAGAAATGAAGCCAGTTTGGTCGGTGGAGATCACATCATGCATAGTGGCTTCCAGGCGTATTGCAAGAGCCTTGGCTAAGATCTTCACATCGTTGTTTAGGAGAGAGATGGGTCGATATGAACCACATTCTGTGCTATCCTTGCCTGGCTTAAGTAGAAGGAAAATCGATGCTTCAGTCAGTGTTTGTGGAAGCAGCCCATGAGACAAAGATTCAATAAACATATCAAGTAAAATTTTGGATAATTTATTCAAAAACGTTTTGAAGAATTCTCTTGGGTACCCATCGGGGCCAGGCGCCTTACCACTTTGCATTGCCATTATTGCATTAATGATTTCCGTCTGTTGTAATGGGAGTTCAGTCTTAGTCCTATGTGTTGGGTTTATAGAAGGAGCCTGAAGATCGTTGAAAAAATTTTCCATATCAGTACTGTCATTCGTTGTTTCTGAGGTGTATAGATTTGAATAGAATGCAGCAAATGTTTCATTAATTTCTCCTGGGTCAATAGTCAATTCACCATTTGGTTTCTTAATTTGTGGGATTTGTTGAGCAGCTGAACGGCACTTAAGTTGATGTGCTAAAAGACGGCCCGCCTTTTCACCATGCTCATAGACATAACCACGTGATTTTAACAGGAGACGTTCGGTTTTTACAGTTGATAACAAATTATATTGGGTTTGGAGGTCGAGCTTCCTTTTATAAAGTTCAGGGAAAGGGATGGTAGAATATTGAGAATCCACTAAGTTTATAGATTTGATGAGCTGGTCTTGTTCAAGTCTTCGCATTTTATTAATTCTAGCAGAGTAGGATATAATCTCACCTCTGATCACAGCTTTCAGAGTTTCCCAAAGAAGTGATGGGGAAATGTCATATTTTTTATTGTATTCTATAAAGTTGTCAATTTCTTGGGAAATAAATTTGCAAAAGGCACTATCAGCCAGTAAAGTTTTATCTAATTTCCAGGGAGGGCGTTCCAAGTTGTTAAGAGGAAATGCGAGATCTAGCAGCACAGGGGCATGATCCGATTCAATTATAGTTGAAAATTCAGCTTTCGTGACACAGGGAAGAAGGGTTCTATCAATAAAGAAATAATCTATCCTACTATATGAGTGGTGTACTGGGGAAAAGAAGGAGAAGGATTGACTATGTGGAAATAAGGAACGCCAAGGGTCAACACATCCTATTCGATCCATAAAAAGTGAAAGTGACTTGGCCATTTTTGAAGGGTTTGTAGATTTAGGATTAGAACGGTCTAATATTGGGTTAATTGCACAGTTCAGATCCCCACCAAAAATCAGTTGTTGTGAGTTTAAATCCGGTATTAATGAGATAATTTTCCCTATAAATGTATCATCATCCCAATTCGGGGCGTATATATTAACCAAAACGACAGGCTTGTGGAATAGCAGTCCCAAAACCATAACAAAGCGTCCCTGTTTGTCCGAAATAACGTTGGTTGCATTGAACTGAATTCTTTTATGTATCAGTATACATATATATGTTCTGGAATTTAAATCTGAATGAAACACCTGGCCCACCCAACCTTTCCTAAGTCTGACATGATCTTTTACCAGTAAGTGGGTTTCTTGGAGAAATGCAATATCGCATTTCAAATATTTAAGATGATTAAATATTCTAGCTCTCTTTACAGGCCCGTTTAAACCTCTTACATTCCAGCTAATGAGGTGGACATCAGCCTTTCCTACATTGGTTCTATTAGCCATGTGCAATCATAAACAATGTTGTGACAATGCGCACGGCTTCAAGGTTAAAAATCTCTCTAAGCAGAACAAAAAATAGACATTGCAAAAACCTAGGTGTGACCCTTCCCATAACCCTGTCCCACATCCCGAACCTGAACGAAACTAAAACTAAGCCTATACTTGTACCTTCCTCTGAGGCAAGCTGCAGGCAATATAACGCTTGCGTTACAACTAAGAACTTCTGGTAATACAGCCTCTAATTTCTAAGCAAGAAGGCTCCCAGTAATTGGTCCAAAGCTTA